>JARQZK010000974.1:0-47500 GCA_030704885.1 Cynegetis impunctata | reverse complement strand
TTATATTATATATTATTCCCTGATAAAACTTATATATTTGAGAAAATTATGATTTATTTGCAAGTTGACATCAAGTTTTAAAATAAACTCATTTTTGCTGAATTCAATTATTCTTAAGTATCTACCTATCAGTGCCAATAAAACGTGCCATCTCAAAATTCATTTAACTAAATGTAATATTTTTTTTTCAGTTTGGGACTCCATGATGGACGGACATGCCATGGCAAGCACAACACAAAAACCCCAAAATACAGTCACAACCACAGCAAAACCCAACAGTTATGATGACCAATCATTCGATGCAGAATTCGGCAATCAAGGGGCAGGATCTGCAAGAATTGATACAATCTACCGCGTGCCACCACCAAAAGGTTTTGTTTTCAAAATTGAAACTGGGAAGCCATTGTACACCTACCCCAACAACTTCCAATACGTTCCAAAGGTGCACAAAAACAGCATTGCCCAACAATACGTACCTACTACCATGAGAACACCTGGTATATTCATAGACACACCTTTAACTGGTCCCATGGAGGTTAAGGTTTATCCAGATGGCACTCCTGTACATGACTCCCAAAAGGAACTACCGCAAGACGAAGACTTGAGGCAATATCGTATGTCTAAAGTAAAAATTCCTAATCTGTGAAGAATTCTGAGTAGCCAAAAAGTCACTAACTATACTCCACATAAATAGCATACTACACTTCAAAATAACTCCAGTTGTAAATCTTTTACGAATGGTTCACAAATTATGTGACAATTATATTTAAAAAAGAAATTTATTTAGAATACGCTTTTCTTCCTGTCTGATGTACATATATTATTGGATTATAGTTAGCGATTGAATCAATCAATCAAATGACAAATGTTTGTGATATTGTTCTCTGTATATATTTATTTTATTTGTGTCGATGTTTGTTCTCACGAGTGTTTATTTTATTTAATTTAATTTAAATATTTACAATTATTTATATTTAATTTTATTTATCATAAATCGCAATGATTTGTGTGTATTTTATTATCCAGTTTTGTTGGATGACAGCCTTGTTATTTTATCTCGAAATATAGACTTTCGAATTTTATATAAAAAAATTATTTCACTTTTTCTTTCGATAATAGTCTCAATGTAGGTGAGATGTTTGAAGGTCATACCTAAGCAGAATTTGGGACTCAACGTTACACGTTGACGAAAATTATTCTACGAATAGGTTGTGTACCTTTTCCTCTCCACAGAAAACAGATACCTACTGTGAAAAAATCTCCGTTTAATGTGACTTTTGAACGGCCAGTAGGTTTAAATCATTACCCAACATATATACAAGAAAAGGACAGAGTAAGGTGGGATTCGAACCCACGACTGTATACAAACGATAGACTTCAACGCTGGGCCACGGAGGACTCCAAAAGATTAGGTACTGTCAGAGTCGGACTGGAACCATATGGCCCACGTGGCAGTGTACCTGATTTAGCCCACCACTTTCTCATTGAAGAAATATTCATTGTAATAAGTTTTGGATCTCCAACTTTTCCAACCATCAATAAAACTACTACATTACAAAAATACATTTTCAGTTCAAAAAGTAAAATAACAAACAAAAGATGAAATATGGTAAGTACTAAAATGAACACAAGAATGAAAACTTTTTAGGATTCCATACAAAACGTGAATATTCGTAATATAAAGATAAAAGCGACAAGAAGAAAGTAGAATGAAGCTAGTTAATTTTAAAGAATGTAAAATATAGAGAACCCTACAAAAAATGTTTGCTTCTAGTTGCAGGGGTTTTGTTATGGTACATAAGAAGTACAGAAACATAAATCGTTCTTCTCATGGTAAAACTGAGTAAATTGTTTTTAGAGGCTTCTAGGCGAAGCGTTTATAAACCTGACTGTAGTTGAATTAAAAAAAATTAAACCGAGGCATGCGGCTTTGACGTTATGGAATGGATAAAAATTCGAATTATTTGCTGAATGGTTTACGAACATTTCATATATTAAATACAATTCAGAAACTAGTAACCCAGTAACTAGGTTTTGCAAAGGACTGATAGAAACTGTGATTAAGAGATACTACTAAATAAGTATCTATTATGGCTATATAAGGATATCAAGAGATTGTAATAGGTTATGTAACTTGTTACAAGTTCCGTTATTATTGTGTCATTATCAATATTTTTGAGCAAATCTTTTTCAATGTTTATTATTAACAGTAATTTGAATAGATCGTCACCTATAGCAATGATCTTAATCGAGTTTTAATTAATTTTGAAAATACCTTATCACAGGTAACCTGTGTATACGAAAGGTTAATTATATATTTATAAGCCATATATAAGCTTGTATACGTAGACACATGCATATTATAACTACGCAAAATTTCAAAACAACAGTGAACACAGCCTAAACATACACTTTCGGAATTTTTGTTTAATTACTGTATAGTGAGCATGTCTCTATTTCTATGTATAGATAAATATAGTCCTGAAAAATCTAGTAACTCTGTTTTTAGGTCTTGGTGTCTGGTGATCTATATTAAGTTTCGAGCAAAGCTCTGTTAAGTTTTCGGACTGATAACGATCTAAAATATTTGAGATGTTCTCAAAATTTCGGGGAGCCAGTAAGGAAAATTCTTCATATATTTTTTCATTTGCTTCAAATTTATCTTGTATAATACGGCATTGTTTGATTTATTATTACTTTACACTTTTCTGATTCAAATTTTTTCATATTGTCATTAATATTGTAATCATCAGTAGTTTCATTTACCATTGTTTTTTCTTCTACTTTGTATCGATGGCAGCTCTTGACAAACTAAAAACTATTATAATTACTGGAATGGAGAAGTTTCATGCTATTAAAAATATTATATTTAACGCAATACTATTAAAATATAGACCTAAACTAATAAATCACTGAAAATTTTTTTGAAATCCATCAATAAATGACTTACAAATGGAGTTGTTGAAAGTTCCTATTTTATTAGGGAACTGTGTATGGTCTTCTGGGTTTTGCCTGGACGTTCATTTCGACCTTATCCCAAAATCGCCGCCACCACGAATTAAAGTATTAGTTCAGAGTCGCACCAGTGCTCTTGCTTCGTTCGTGTTTATTTACGTTAACAGCCATTTGGTTTGTTTAGTTTTTATTTCATGTTATAGGAAGAAGGCATAACAGAAGAACATAATATCTACTATTGAAAATTGAATGTCCGCTGAAAACTGAAACCATGGAAAAAACATCAACAATATAAAATATACAGCGAAATGTGAAGCTCCAGTACAACTGAAAATGCACTTTGCGACTAAGTGAAAGGCTTTTTTTTTACATTCTCATGCAGATTTTTAGACATCTCAAAAAATTTATGTTTATGAAATCAAATATTTCATTGTATTACAGTGTATATACTCTGGCCACGTCAAAACCTATTTCATTGCGTTTGAAGATTTTTCGATTCTTATTTCAATACAGTGCAAAATACTCACTGCAGTTGAATATTTTTTTTAAAAAGATATCGCTAACTTTTTACAAATTTCTTCGATAGGTGGAAGATATATTAACTGTTCCATTCGGTCAGCTATAAAGGGAAAAGTTTTATTGAATATTTTACTAACTGAGCTTTTACACATATCAAAATCTATAGCCAGACGCACATAGAAATCGTCTGAACGAATTTTCTTCAATAACATTAAAATATCTCTCACTAGACTAGCAACCCTTTCAAATAGTAGCTTCGTGAGAAAGAAAAAAAATTCTTCTGGCAACCCCATATAAAAAATAAAGTTTTTAGTTCTTTTGTTTATGTTGTTGCGATATTGTGGCTTGATTGTATTTGAGAAAGAACTAGCTGAACTTGAACTGTTCTGCGAAAATATCGATGCTTTTGAAGGAGAACTGCTAAGTGAGGGTAGTCTTGATGGACAGTGCTGAGGAGATTCATGAGCGATTTGGAGCACTTATTTCCTGTACCTTTCGCACTTCATTTCTTGTGATTGTTTGCACTGATTAATTTTACTGTGAAGTTTTGATGTTGACTTGAACTCCTTGGTTTCTCCTTTTAATTGGATGATAATCTGATTCTGTAAAAGTAATGTCCTCTGGTAGCGGATCCTCCGTTTCATTTAACTCCATTTTATCACACTCAATCATTTCAAAAGATTGTAACGAAGATAATTTACTTGGAATCGAAGGTACTTCTTTTGTTTATAGGTTTTCATAAAATACGATTCGAACGGCGCAAGTTACTATACAACAATAAATTAGCACGTACTGGGCGAATACGCGCTCTGTCGTCTAGGTCGAACTACAGGCACAACTTCAAAGTCCCATAACTTTTTTATTTCTAGATATATTTCAATGATTCTTTCAGGTTTTTGTTATATTTTATTTAAATTTTTACAGGCAGTATATTAAAAAAAGGAAACTTTCCCATTACAGCTCCTACGCTCCTAATAGACTGACAGCGGACGGCGGCGACAGCACGGGTTGGCTGAGCAGAACCGACGCTAATTCTAGTTGCGATAACGGATGGTTTTCTATTTCCAATTAGCTATTACTATTAATAGCCCGGTCAATATAGACATTTGAAATAACAAAAATTCCCAGAGAGCCAAATATTGGTGGAGAGCTGGGGTTCGCCATTACAAATAAAGTTTCAAAAGTCTCCATCGATCCTATGTGTGCTAAAAAAGTTATTCGGGGCCGAAGGTCAAAATTTATGGTTTTTTCGATTTTTCTCGAAAACGATAAGTTTTATAAAAAAAAAACTTTTAACCAAAGTTGTAGACCTTAAAATTCCCTACAAAAATGGTTTTAATTAGTTT
Source organism: Cynegetis impunctata (assembly GCA_030704885.1). Taxonomy (NCBI): domain Eukaryota; kingdom Metazoa; phylum Arthropoda; class Insecta; order Coleoptera; family Coccinellidae; genus Cynegetis; species Cynegetis impunctata. Next base: position 42,680 of record JARQZK010000974.1, on the reverse strand, counting down.
TTTTCTAAGAGTTACCATTCCTGAGATATCGGGATTCTAAGAGTCGCATTATACATGATATGCACAATTTCCACGCCACCTGTGAGGTAGTGTACTCGGCGCATTTTTTTACCGTGTTTTCCCCTGTGGATCTACTCCACTAAATGTCATGAAAATTTTAGGATCATTTAAGAGAACAACACTCGTCAAGTTCTAGGTGTTATCTTATTATTGATACTGATTATTGATATTTCTATTGATTATTGTTTTGATTTCTTTAGATAGGTATTTTAATCAGATTCATACTCTTGAAAGTATACTTCAATAGTAATATCTTCTTCTATTTCTTCTTCCTCTTCCTCATGCTGGATGTTCTTAAATTGTTCGAATGTGGCTGAGTCATTGGTATCTTCATTAAAATCAAAGAAATCTTCCTCTACTGTACTCAACTGGTTATTTAAGCAAGACTGTCTTTGGCAATTGGTACACGCTGGAGAACACAGCAACCAGACTTTTTTACAGCCACATTTGTCACTACAACCTTTTTTGCAAATGCAAAAAATGGTGGGGAGTAAAGTTTGAATCGGTTCCAGAGTATTATCTATCAAATTACCAACCCCAGCTTCTGGGTTCAGTTGATTGCCTAGCCATGTTAAACTTGATAATATACTCGATACAAGTATGTGAATAGCAGATGCCAATCTTGGAGAAAGACATGATAGTTGTACTTGTTTCTTGTTTCGCGTATTTTTTACAAAATTTAAGTATCGGTATTTATCTATGGAAGTAATTTTTTTTGGAGCTCCATAAACCGCAAGAAAAAGCGAATTCCCTTATTGTTTGAGGCGCGGAATCAATTTCTGTAAATACTTTAGCGCAGTCAGTCAAATCTTTTTTTTCGAATAATTTGAATACTGACGTTTTGCCCCTTCTGTACAAGGCTGACGAAGTGTCGCAGCCGGTTATCGCATGTAAAAATAAAATATAGTTTTGGTATTTGGGAGAAGCAGATAAACTTTTTGAAGAATATATTTCTGTTCGCTGTTGGGTCCTTCCAGGTTTCAGAAAATGAATAATTTTATCCATTGGAGTCCTAGTAGTGAGTAGTTAGGGATCTTTTGAATAACTGTTTCCAGAATAGTATGATATATAAAAATGACACAAATATGACGTCTTTATACTTGTCTTAAATGCCTGATTGTATATACATACGTGGCTTATATGTGCATATCATGTATAATGTGACTCTTAGAATCTCGATAACTCGAAACATTTTTGTATAGAATTTTAAGATATACAACTTTGGTTAGAAGTCTTTTTCTGATTACACTTACTGTTTTCGAGAAAAATCGAAAAAACCTCAAATTTTGACATTTGACGCTGAATAACTTTTTTAGCACACATAGGATCGATGGGGACTTTTGAACCTTTATTATTGTAATGGTGAACCCCAGCTCTCCACCAATATTTGGCTCTCTGGGAATTTTTGTTGTTTGACCACTATTTTTATGTCTAAATTGACCGGGCTATAACTTGAAGTTTCTAAGGAAGCAGGGTTAATGATGAGTGGAGGTGCATGATATTTAGTTGTGTTTGTGTCATTTTATATTTGGCCTCCCAACATTTTCTAAGGATAGCCCAGGCGGCAACTGCCTCCTTGCCGACTCTGGGTACTGTTGAGAAATATTCTATTTGGTAGTTATATAGGCAGCTTTAAACTCATTACTGACTACGCCAAAGGCTAAATTGAATTTTTAACACACGCTTTTATTAGCTTGGTATGTATCTATGTGAAGGAATCTTTGAACGCAATTTTCACCCCCTTCAAAACGTCGGATTGATTTGAAGCTTTGCACACTTATCAAGGATCGATGGCAATGCAATAATTTCAATAGATTGTCCCATTATCCTGATCAACACCTTCAGGGTTAGCTATTTTCTAAATCCGATACGATAGTTTCTTTGTGCCAAGTAGGTACGCACAAAAAGCCGATTATTCGTTGTTTTCAAATTATCATCATTTTGAAACTTTAAGAGCAAAGATAAATAATAATTGGCAAAAATAAAAGCACGCTAATGTAATAAACAGAACTGAAAAATTGAAAATTAATACTAGTTCAAAAAAACTGAAAAACACGCTTTTGTAGATAACCGAACTGACAAGAAGAAAATAAATAATAGATTGAAAAACTGAAAAACACGCTTTAATAGAAAAAGAAACTGAATAGTAGAAAATAATTTTCAATTAATTCAAATTAATAATATTATAATTAGCAAAAACAATTATTTTATTATAGAGCGTGGATTGCTTTTTAAGTTATATGCAAAATAATTTTTTTTTTACCGATATCTGCCATTAAAATATTATAATAATTAGCTCAAGCCATCCACGCTTTTCTACAATAAAAGACATTTTTCTGTTAATTACACTACTTAAATTTATTGAAAAATATTTTCTTCTTTTTAGTTTGCTTTTCTATTGAAGCATGCTTTTTAGTTTTTTCAAACTATTATTATATTTGATTCAATTATTTGATTGCTATCTGGAGTTTTGAGATTCTGATTCATTCTGCTACATACATTTTCATCGGTGCTGTCAACACAGATACTTTTCTTTTTCTAGCACCTTCTAAAAATGGAAACTGAAAAGTGGAAAATCGGACACTGCGGAAAACGAAAGCCTATTTTCATTGAGATCGGTTGGATGGTTCCATATAGTCGCGTCAATGAAGCTGTAAAACAGGCAAACTTCGAAAGTCCTCAGAAACTGCGATTTTGATAATTTTTTTTTAATTTCTGTTTTTATATTATTAAAAATCAGAAATCTTTCAGAGGGGGGAAATAATTATTTTTATTGTTCAAACAATATGTATGTAATTTGTAAAAGAGAACAAGTTTTCAGCTTCATTATTTTTCTAATATTTATTATTTATGATTAAATAATAGAATAATTTATTATTTATTATTGATTCTGATTTCAAATAACATTAAAAAACAGAAATTTAAAAAAAAGTTTATCAAATTCGGAGCTGTTTCTGAGGACTTTCTACCGAAAAGCATACATTTTGACCTTATTTTTTTTACTAATTTTTTTATAAAGTATTATTTTAAATCTGCATATACTATTAATTCTGTAATTTTGCTGAAATATCAACTTATTCAAGTTATCAAGTTCTTAACTGATTTTTTATATTTAAAATAATCTTTTTGGATAATTTCAATTTTTTCAATTGATTGCTTCCAATTTGAAAATGATTATTCTCATTTAGATATTGTTTATCCCAATTTGATTTTGTTAATTCTCAATTTGAAAATGACTATTTTCAATTTGAGGTTGTTTATCTCAATTTGATATTGTTAATTCTTAATTTGAAAATGATTGTTCTCAATCAAGTTGAAAAGGTATAGACCAAAAATGGGCAATCAGAGGAACTAAAAATACCTAGCCCAATTTTTTCAGAAATGTGTAGGGAGGGGTCCTCTGAACAAGAAAAAATAGTCCCTGCAAATCCCGGTGCCGCTAAAGGGGAGAGGAGGTTCAAATGTTCCATTTTTCAGTTTTTCGCTTATAACTTGAAAACGGTGCGTTGCAGTGAAAAAGTTATTCTGTACAAAATGAAAGCTAATTAAATTCGCTACAGATTTGGTGAAATAAATTTTTTCGAAAAACTGAACCGTTTTGGTGCTACCGGCTCCGTTAAGGTGGATATTAAAAAAAAAAATTTCACTCTTGTTTTTCGTATATTATTGTCTTTTAGATACTCCCTCGCTAATTCTAGCAGAGAATCGTCGACATAAAATTCATACAGCATTAAATTGCCCACTAGAATATATATCCAACGTAAATTTATATAGAACGCATCACAACTTAAGGCAATTTTGAGATTTCAACGAAAACTCTTGATTTCCCAATTGAAATAAATAATATTTTTGATCCATTTGATGGCTCCATTTCTCTACATATATTCATATATCTGCTTCACACAAATGTATAAGATCTTATAAATTATGTAATCATATATCCATAGATTATATATATATATATATATATATATAGTATATATATAATATATATATATAATTATATATATATTATATATAGTATATATATATATATATATATATATATATATATATATATATATATATATATATATATATATATAAATGTTTGAATGATATTATATAATTATTATATGTTCACTAAGATTAGTCTCGTCGTCAATATCCTCGTGGATGTATTCCTCGAGGACAGGCGGGCAGTTTAGGCAGTCACCTTCACATCCACAAACAGAAGAGCAGTGGATGTCTGCCTTCCTACAACAATACCTATTATTGCAGTTCGTAGCGCAGCGGCCAAATTTTGAATATAAACTGTGGTCTTGAGCAGAAGATTAGGAGGATTTGACGGGAGTGAACATTCCATGTTCATCCCTAACCCAATCCTATATTTCTGGGGAGATGGTGGTATCACCCAGCCAAATTTGGGTTTGATGGAACACCCTATGAGCGTGCTGTGCAGCAGCTGCTTTCGTTGGTGGCAGAGAAGCCAAATTGGCTTTCACCTTTGTTGACGATTTAACGAAACAGCTGATGCGGTGTTCATTCATTAAATTTTCTACAGGTTTGGTTACTTACCACTTTGTTTTTAACTATTCTTTTTTGTATATTTTTGTCTTCTAGATCTTCACTGGTTCATTTTAGGGGAAAATAAAACTTGTACAGTATTGAATTCTCTGCATCCGAATAGCTTCTAACACGTTCTGAATCACAGTAAAATAACAATACAATATTACGGTATGTTTAAAACAATATAATATGATTTTTATGATATTTTATCGAAGTTTCACTAAATAACTTTTAGCGACCACCAAATTCAAAACAAATTTAAGGGTAACAAATATTAATTTGCGGACGGTCGGAGAATACGTATCATATGAAATGTTTTCGAGACGGCTAGTATACGAGATAAGACAGTGTCGGTGGGTATGGTATAAAGCAATCCTTCATCCACCAAAAAGCAAGTGGCCCAAGCAGGAGAAGCCATGCTACTTATCCTCTACAACGCCCCACCCAACCAAGAGGATTTAAATGAACACCGCTGCAGCTGCTTTGTTAAATCGTCAACGAAGGTGAAAGCCACTTTAGCTTCTCTGCCACCAACGAAAGCAGCTGCTGCAGAGCACGCTCATAGGGTGTTCCTTCAAACCCAAATTTGGCTGGGCAATACCACCATCGACCCACAATTATGGGGTTGGGATAGGAATGAACATGGAATCCTCACTCCCATCAAATCCTCCGAGCCTCCTGCGCCAGACCACATTTTAAATGCAATATTTTGCCGCTGTGCTACGGGATGCAAAAACAGATGTGGTTGTAGGAAGGCAGGCATCCATTGCTCTTCTGTTTGTGGATGTGAAAGTGACTATCTAAACTGCCTGTCTGTCCTCTTGGAAGACATCGACGAGGATATTGTCGACGAGACTAATCATTAATCATTAAAACACAATAATAATAATAATTCTACTTTACTTGTGTCTATTTCAATAATTTTGTGTACAATAAAATTGAATTCTTTTGAATTAGGCCTTGGAGATTTCATTTACTATTAAAAGTACACACCACTTTTACAAATATATATTTACAAAATATATTCTGTAGATAAATAATTAGATAATACATAAGATCTTATATATTTGTGTAAACCACACAGGAACTGTCCGATGCATAGTTTTTGATCTGTGGCCATTTGATTATGTTACTATGCAATTTTCCAGCAGACCTGAATGCGACAGATATGGTCTGATTTCAATTTACTAAAAAGATTTTGAAAGTAGAATTCTCATAGTTCAAAACGTTCATCTTGGTTTTCCACAGAAACACTGAGAAATATGTTAAAAATAAAGCTGAACATGACGAAAAACGGCCGAGCGCGTAAGAGTACTTGAAGAGTGGGGGTAGAGCAGCAGGCAAGGAGAAGTATGACATTCGAAAGCGTCGGCATTTTCAACGTGACAGTAATATCTAAACGTTGTCAGATAATAATTGTAAACCCCCACTCTTCAACTACTCTCACGCGCTAGGCCGTTTTTCGTCATGTTCAGCTTTATTTTTAACATATTTCTCAGCGTTTTCGTGTAAAACCAAGATGAACATTTTGAACTATGAGAATTCTACTTTCAAAATCTTTTTTGAAAATTGAATCGGACCATACCTGTCGCATCCAGGTCTGCTGGAAAATTGCATAGTAACATAATCAAATGGCCACAGATCAAAAACTATGCATCGGACAGTTCCTGATCTTCGCAAAAATGAAGTTCATATCAATAGCTCATACTGGCCGGAGGATCTACGGTACAACTTAAAAAATAACCGAGTTATGAACTTTTGAAAAAAATGCATTTTGGACGGTTTTTTCCAATTTTCCCTTAGACTAAGGGTCTGATCGAGTCGTTCGACCTCTCATTTTTTTCGTCTTTTCATTTTCTACAATAAGTCTATTGACACCATCACGAGTACTCTGATAGTTTCGATTTTTTGCATAAAATTGTTAATAACAAAGACATAAATAATAAAGTCGAGTGAAAAACATATCACTATATCATGTGGAACTATTTTACACACAATGGCGGAGCTGGTTTTCTTCTAACACTTTTTACATGAAAAAATCTCTGTAGCTTGGCCTAAAAAGTAACTGTAAATTAACTTAAACTTAAACAAACTTTCATTTCAGTTTGAGTTTCTATCAGGCTCTTGCACCGTTTTATTATAAAACGTCGTTTAAGTAAACTTGGTTTAATTTTTAAACTGCGTATATTTTTCTGGTCGTTGCACCAAGGAATTATAACCGATCCATTGCTAAACTGCGCTTTTGTATTATTTTGGATGAAAAAGCGATGTAAGTACATGAAGTAAAAAGAAGAAACAGAATTTATTTTTCTACTTTTCTAACTTAGTTTTAATAGTAAAGAAGTTGTTTTTTGTGTGATTTGTATTAAATATGCATAAAATGGAAGATGCTAATAAAATGAAAAGGGGACCACACTGATACTTTCAAGGGAAGAAACTGTGGAATGTATGAACTCCAACAAATTGAGCAATAATGTGCAAATGTCCTCCATGGGCATAAAATTTTAATGCTTAAAGTAGCTGATCCATGGGGGACAAGCTGTCATTCCTACAAAGTTATATATGTTTAATGGGCACTATACCCGTGAAATCATATTAATTAATTTTTTTTGTGTGTATTTTTAATTATGGAGAGTAAATTCGTATTTATGAGTTAAATGAGTGCATTGTTCATTAGTATACATAAACTTTAAATCCACGCCTTCAGTTCTGCTGACCATATTTTTTACCACCTAGAGAGAATAACTGGCAAAATACCTATGAGATGATTATTGTTGATTGAACAAAAAAATCTATAACAATAATACAATATAATCGGATACCAACACTATTGCATAGCTTGACTATTGCCAAGCAAACATTTTAAAAATAAATATGTGTTTACTGTTACAGGCTACCAGATTCCAGAAATTCTAGAACGTCCAAGTTGTCGTTATAGATATCAAACTCTTCATAAAACATTTTAAACGAAAATTCGAGCTTTCGCCGGCAAAATTTAAATTTTTGAGGAAAAAATAAACCGTTTCTTCTACAAATAACCTCAAAATTTACTTAAACTTCAAATTAAACGTCGAAAATTGGGCGTTTAATTTATGCGGAGTTTAGGGCGTCTTAAACGCCGTTTATATTTAGGTGCAAGCGAAAATGTCAAATTAACCTCGGGTTATCATTAAACTTAGCTTAAAATAAACAGTGCAAGAGCCTATATGTAATATACATTCAGTTACTTCTTGAAAATGCTGTAGAGGCCGAAGCGAGTCGAACATTAAAGTTTATAGATTGTGGCTTTTAGAGAAGTATTTTATTAATTATTGAATTTATTAAATATGAATTACCGCAGAGTTGATTCATACTTTATCCACTTTATTCATATTCTCGAAGTGAGTCTCAGTTGATTTTAATCTTTCCTGTATTATATCGAAGCATTTGCATCTTACGAGCAGAAATTATCTATCTATATCATACCCATACCACGAGTTCACTATTCACTCTCAAAATTCATAGAAATAGCCTCATCTCTGAAAATACTTGTTTCAGGCAAAAACTAAATACACCCAAAATCACGACGTCTTAACTTTTCACCACCCTCATATTAAGCTTTTAGCCCATACAACGAAACCATTCGTTTCTGAAATTCAGCTTATATTGACTGTTATTTTATCACAAAAAGAGTAACTAGGATTTTTAGAAAAAAAAACATCCCTAAAGTAACCCCCAGTGGAGTTTTTACATTTTCTATAATATATCAAAATATCAAACACCCCACGAATATTTGAAAATTGATTCCGTCACAAATGCAGTTCAAGCTGAAAAAACATTTTATCCTGATAATTCTGGCGAGACTAAACAGACGCAGAGTGTATGATGAAGATAATAAATAGGTATATTCATTTGAAAAATTGATAATTAATCAAATCAACCCTCTAAAGGAGCTGGTTTCATGAGATCCAACGACATGGAATTCCCATTCATCCGAATGTTGAAACATTCGGTGTCAGCGCAAAAGAATCAACATTTTCTATATCAACTGCCGATCGGGATCATGAAAATAATGGGGAAAATTTGAGCACTAATACCGGCGCTGCCTGTATTATATTTGATGAGGTCAGGGAAATAATGACTAATATAAGGAACAATTATAACAATGAATAGTTTATTGAACCCTAACACGATTTAATGAAAACATGAATAATTCAGTCTTAATCCAGAATTGATAATATAATTAATCGAACATTTCATATTTAATTCAATTGTAGCATTTCTATTGTTTTATTAGAGCAAGCGGGCAGATGAAAATATACAAAGAATTCAAAGCAACGTTGGTCGACGCAGGCTCCCATACAAGAGCGTGAGTATTGAAAATCTATTTATTATTACTATGAAAAATTGAATGATGTCACTATAATACAAGAAACATAAAACTCTTTTTTATTAAATTTATTTCAATTGAATGTGTATTTCTATTAGTAGAAATTTTAATTTATTTGTGAGATTCTGGACTTCCATTGTCTATAAAGTATCTGAAACACAGATTAGCAGAAATTTGATAAGTGACTTAATGATAAGTACAAAACAGAGAGAGAAGAAATAATGTAGCTGGAAAAATTAAATTCAATAAATTAGTAGAATTGAGTGGCAGTATTTGAAAAAGAATAAATTGAGATTAGTGAATAATAAGTTGGGAATAGTGAAAGGATGAAAAAAGAAGAAAAAAATATAGAATATAAAATCATAAAATTGGGACACCAGACATTTCGGATAGTTGGGTATCTCTAACTGTTCTCAAGTGTAAACTGATTATCATATATAATATCACTAGAGATGAAATTTTGCCGGCAAAATTTCTCGATTGTAATATGAAAGTTTGTTGCTTAGGCGATTTCGCGAATGACATTTTGTCTAAGCAACAAACTTTAATGTTACAAGAGAGAAATTTTACCTGCTTAAATTTCATCTCGAGTGGTATTCGACATGACTATTTCACGAGAAAATATGTCTAACAGTAATATGGTCACATTTCAGAAAGTCAAGGAAATAACGATTCATGTGAGAAATGTCAAAATATTGTCGGGGGTAATACCACTAGAGCTCAGATTTAGCCGGATATTTTTTCGTCGTTGTTTTCGAATACTTACTTTCATTGGCAATTTAACGAGAGCTGTTCTGACAAAATCACGAGAGCGTAGCTCGAGTGATTTTGTCTGAACAGATCGAGTTAAATTGCCAATGAAAGTAAGTATGAGAAAACAACCACAAAAAATATCCTGCTAAATCTGAGCTCGCGTGGTATTTGGTACGACAATTCCATGAATTATTGTTATTATTAGACATTGAAAAGGCTGAGGAGCGAGGTCCCTTTAAGCCTAATAACCTACTTAACATAATGAACATACTGAAAATAAGGAAACAAAATAGAGAACTCAATTCTATTGAACTTTATTCAACAAACTAAAATAACAATAACTAGAAGAATAATGTTTAGAAAGAACAATTGTTAAAAATACAATTATTATATACAATTGGTTCAGTGGACAATTTCTCCTTTACTGATGCTGATATTGTTTTCGACATTGACATGGATGTTGTTGACACTGTGGCTAGTTCATTATCCAAAGTTTTATCTCGGAGATTTGTTACAAGATGCGAATGATGCTCATTATCAAGTTGTAAATAGGGCTTTATAGACTTGGAAGAGGAATGTCCAGTTATTTTAATTAATTCTTGTTCATTAATACCTGCTTTAGCTAAAGTTGACACGGCGCTTGAGCGATGAGAATGATTAGAAATTTTTTTATTCTGTGTATCCAGTCCAATTTTTCCAGCTGAAATTTTCGTCCACTTAAGAATTTCGTTGACTCCTATAGGAATATTTTTGTACCAGCTTCTTGATGAATTATTTTTCCAAAACGGATTGGGAGTTATAAATAATCTATCAGTTGTAATATGGTTCGGTCTATGTGATAATATTTTATAAAACAATGTTACTGGGCATATGCTAGGGTTTTCTATATTTTTTATTAGCCATTTTCTATCGCAGCACTTGTTTGAGCCACCCTGACATGTTTTGGAAAACACTGTTTTATATTCAATGCGACCAGTTAAATCACCTTTATTTGATTTTTCTTCTTTAAAATAGTGTACTTTACAAATTGCAGCTTCGCCTCCTCGCCAAGCTAACTCATATGCAGCTATATGAAAAAATCTTTTTAAAAGACCTATGGGACTATTTTCATCCCATATTAATGCCATTTTAACAATTTCACTTTTAGTTAATGCTACTGAACTATTTTTACGTTTTTCTAAATTACCTTGTAAGTTTTTTCGTTTAGAGTTACGTGCATCACGGGGTTTCTTAAATATCAAATCAGTGAAAGGGTTGAAAGTAACATTAAACTTTTCGAAATACATGGTTTGCAACATTTTCGCGGTTGTGTTCCACATTGTTTTCACCACGTATTCTTTATAATCTTTCCCATTCTGTTTCTTCATATTAAAGCCCCAGTCCATCAATATTCCTGCCACATTTTCCACTGACTGTTCGGTTTCCAAATTGAAGTTTCATTGTTCACAAAATTCACTAAATTGATTCCAAATGGAAGAATGACTTTTTTTTGTATTTTCAGGAGTTGATTTTTCGATCTCCCTTATTATTTCTGCCTCGCAAATATTTCCAAATCTCAACATATTTACTGGAATATTAGGTATTTGTTGTAAAATTCTGTTTTCGACATTTACAATTGTCAAACTGATGCAACGCTTGCTGAACGAATAATTGCTAGCGTTGGTAAGGTAACGTAATTTATCCGATATTTTTATCCACTTGCATTTCTGTTCCTTCCTATTTATTCGATAGCAAACTACGATTTTCGTTCTCTCAAATGGGAATTATTATACATGAGTGGAATTGTCGCTGAAATACTAACATAGTAAGTTTTGCCGGCTTGCATGTTTTATCGCTGTGAAACGAGAGTAGCTATGGAAACTTTCTCACTAAAAATGGAATGAGTGAAATAGTCATATATAATACCACTAGAGATGAAATTTTGCCGGCAAAATTTCTCGATTGTAATATGAAAGTTTGTTGCTTAGGCGATTTCGCGAATGACATTTGTATCAAAATGGAAAAAATGTCATGAGCGAAATTGTCTAAGCAACAAACTTGAATGTTACAAGAGAGAAATTTTACCTGCTTAAATTTCATCTCGAGTGGTATTCGACATGACTATTTTTTTTTTTAGTTTTGCCGGCTTGCATGTTTTATCGCTGTGAAACGAGAGTAGCTATGGAAACTTTCTCACTAAAAATGGAATGAGTGAAATAGTCAGAGTAATAAAAAACGCCACGTGTTTAATTCCTCCCTGTAGTATGTATCAGGGAGGACCGCAGCTTGAGTTATGGGAAGGAACTTCTTCAGCCAGATCAGAGAATACACTTGTATCCACAAGTGCTTAAGGATGGGTGACACAGAATAGTTATGGAAGATAGGAAGTGTAAGTCAGGTTCAGTTGATAATACTGCCACAGAATTCGTCTTGTAAGTATGCATGCAGTGACTTACTTAACGCTATAAGGAAACCTCCGAAAAAAACTCATGGAAGACCAGTTGACCCAGGGGTTCGAACCTGGACCTCCCAAATACCAGACAGCGTACCTAAGTACTTGGCTAACTAGCTTGGTGATTATCTGAGTTTTGGATTGATCTTTATATTCTTCCTTGATTGACGTTATGAGGCTAGCCGTGTTGGGCGCCTCTCTCATTAGCTGTGCGGAAAAGCATGAGACCACTGATACGATCCAGGATTGATCGCCACGCATTTGCCACTTCAACAATGAGTTTACTGAAAACTTCATGGTTCTGTTCGATGAAAGCATCTTCCTTGAATTTTCATTTTCGCCAGTTCTGTTCCCGGTGGATAATACTAGCATCGTTCCACTCAATGTTGTGAAGTTTTGTCTATGCGTGATCGGCAATTTCTGATTTCGATGTTTCGGCTCTCCGTGTGTGCATTCGAAGTTCTCCGATCTTAACATTAGAAGATCTTCTTGTTTCCTCGATGTATGCATCTCCACATTCACAGGGCACAAGGTACACGCAACTCTTGTAGTCCGGGGGTCCACCTGGTTTACTTTTGGTCAGCCTGCTTCTTATAAGGCGATGTCTGATTTGAACGCTGTTTTGATGTTGTATTGCTGAGTAATTCGCCTCATCTTCTCGGATATTTCGGGGTTTCCTCTGGTGTGCTTCTGTTCTGTTCAACTTCCGCGATGGTCCTTGTTATTATATTCTTGTTGCAACCACTTTGTATAAGGTCGATATTCGATATTTCTTGTTCTATAAGCCGAGGATCGCTGCAAATCTTTGTCGCTAACAGTGTCCTGTGTATTCCTTTCTTCATGCTCACTGAATGATTCGAAGTAGAGTTGAGGTATTACTCTGTGTGTGTGTGTGGGTTTTTTGTAGACTGACGTATTAATGTGATTGTTGTTACCTATGTGTAACCAGAATATCAAAGAAGGGTAGGCTGGAATCCTTTTCTGCCTCCATCGTGAATTTGATGGGGGTATGGAAGCTGTTTATATGGTTCAAAAACTCGTCCAATTCAGTAGTAGACCATTTCCAAATGATGAAAGTTTCGTACACGTATCTTTACTACATCTTTGGTTTCACAGGAGATGTTCCTAACTTTTGGAACCACTCAATGTAAATGTTAGCTATTACTGGTGGGAGCGGTGTTCCCATTGATAGTCCATCATCTTGGGGGTAAAATTTCTCTTTTATCTGGAAATAAGAGTTATTAATGCAACATCCCAATGGATCAACTAATTCCTCAATGGGTATATGTATTATATATATATATATATATATATATATATATATATATATATATGTATATATATATATATATATATATATATATATATATATATATATATATATATATATATATATATATATATATATATATATATATAGATGTTGTGTCTTTCAACGTCTCATCCTCCTGTGATTTTGATTTGATGATATTCAGGGATTCCTGCCGGAGGATGTTTAAATACATATTATCTACATTGAAACTGATGAGGTGTGGGTTAGGCCCTACTGTGATGTCCTTGATCATTTCCACGAAATGGAAGGAGTTCTTGTCAAATTATGCTGTTTGTCCATGTAAAGGCTGGATGATTTTCAATGAAAAGTTATAGAGATTAATTGTTGGTGAATTCCTGAAACTAGTGATTGGTCTGAAAGCTATTCCCATATTTTGAATTAGGGGGAGCCCGTAAAGATGAGGTGTCTTGCTGTGGTGTGGTGTGAGCATTGTTCTAGTTTTATCCTCTAAATGATTCTTGTATTTTCTCAGATGCTAGGGGTTGGATCCTTTGTTATTGATCTGTATTTCCCCTTCTGGAGAACATTCTAGATTTTATTATAAATATTATAAAATCAAGGATATAACATGACTATAAAGGCACTGTTAAGGATCAGGAGTGGATGCGATAACTATTGACTGGTCCAAAATGTAAAAGCTGTGAATCACAAAAAATTATGTATAATAGGTGAAATTGCAAAAATTTATGTATTCCGGTTGAACGTTTTCCAAAAGCGAGCCATGCTTTTGAATTTTGAAATTCCATCATTTTTATGAATTATTTTGAATATAAAAATTTTAAAAATACCGTAAATTTTTGGAAGAATATAACAAATTTGGTAATTTTTACTACCACAACTGGGTGAAAGTGTGGTGGGCTGCTGAAGTGGTTAAGAGAAACTCCTACTGTTAAAACATAGGAGAGACTTGTATCACCTAGTGCATTAAGGATGGGCGAGGTCAGATAAATTATAGAAGACAGGAGGTATATATATATATATATATATATATATATATATATATATATATATATATATATATATATATATATATATATATATATATATATATATACATATACATAATTCGCATATTCCACACATTTTCTTCATAAATTCAACTGATAATTATTAATTATTTTAACACATTCTTTCTCCAAATTGTTCATTCAATATTATTTTATAATTATATTGATTCTTACAATCTTCTCTACTGTTTCATGAATTAGTAATCGAAATTTTATGTTCATTGTCATTGTTAATTAAGTTAAATTCTAATTGAAATTTTTTATTTTGGAATTTCATATTTTGGTTATATATTAAAATTCATTGAAGATTATATTTTACATTAATTTTGTTTTATATATATATATATATATATATATATATATATATAAATATATAAACATGATAACATTTGGAAATACTTCACATACTATTACAACGTAATGACAGACGTTAATTCATATTCAAATTTCCATTCTCATTAGTGATTTATCTCATATGACACACAACTAATTCTTCTCTGAACATATTTCCATTTTTTTAAAATCTAGTCGAATTTATCAATTTTTAATTTTTTTAACTTCAAAATGTCAATTTTATTCAGGAATTTATTTGTCAGACACCACTCTTATCATGTAAACATCATTATCTTTTTATTTTATTCATTTTATGCGATATTAGATATATATATATATATATATATATATATATATATATATATATATATATATGTATATATATAAAACAGAATTCTTCATGTTATCGACAAAATAAAATGAAGTATACTACGACATATATTTGAAACTAATCAAACAAACCTCCTAGCGGAGCTGGTTATATGAGTTCACGAAACATCGAAATACTTCCATATACCTTGGACGGTAAATGTTAGAATCATTAAGTTGTTTATCACAATCAACGGAAATGATAGACAGACTGTTTCGCCCTTATTTGGGGCTCATCAGTATCATCCATCCATCGAAAGTGATAAACAACCAAATATTTCAAACGTTCTTATATTTTCCTTCTAGTAACTCAATGGCATATAAATATGATACAGCGCCACCAGTCGGAAACAAACGAACCACATCTTACAGATAGATGAAACATTTCGGCAACGAGAACTCGTACGTCCTTACACCCGAAGGTGGTTACTATATTCGCTAAGCAAGAGTAAAGTTGCCACATCAATTCGATGTAATGCAACATTTACACACTGCCAGTAACAAACGCTCCGATTTTATCCCCAATGCAGGCAGCAAATTAATATAAAACAGAATTCTTCATGTTATCGATACACGTTCGTGGCAATAAAATGAAGTAAACTAGGACATTTATTTGAAACTAATCAAACAAACCTCCTACCGGAGCTGGTTATACGAGTTCACGAAACATCGAAATACTTCCATATACCTTGGACGGTAAATTTTAGAAACATCAAGTTGTTTATCACAATCAACGGAAATGATCTTTGTTTACTTCATTTTATTGCCACGAACGTGTATCGATAACACGAAGAATTCTGTTTAATATCCATTTACTGCCTGTATAGGGGATAAAATCGGAGCGTTTGTTACTGGTGCTGTGTAAATGTTGCATTACATCGAATTGATGCGGCAAGTTTACTCTTGCTTAGCGAATATAGTATCCACCTTCGGGTGTCAGAACGTACGAGTTCTTGTTGCCGAAATGTTTCATCTATCTGTAAGATGTGGTTCATTTGTTTCCGACTGGTGGCGCTGTATCATATTTATATGACATTGAGTTACTAGAAGGAAAATATAAGAACGTTTGAAATATTTGGTTGTTTATCACTTTCGATGAATGGATGATACTGATGAGCCCCAAATAAGGGTGAAAAGGTCTGTCTATCATTTCCGTTGATTGTGATAAACAACCTAATGTTTCTAACATTTACCGTCCAAGGTATATGGAAGTATTTCGTGAACTCGTATAACCATCTCCGCTAGGAGGTTTGTTTGATTAGTTTCAAATAAATGTCCTAATTTGCTTCATATATATATATATATATATATATATATATATATATATATATATTTATATATATATATATATATATATATATATATATATATATATATATATGAATATATATATATATATATATATATATATATATATATATATATATATATATATATATAATATATATATATATATATATATATATATTTATATATATATATATAATTATATATAGTATTAGCTTACTCCAAAAAGGTCGAATTAGTTCAAATCGTTTTTGATAGATAGTTATATAGATAGATAGAAATATAAATAACTATCTACATAGATAGTTAGATAGGTAGATATACATCGGCAGATAGATGAATAGATAAAAAGATAGATAGATAAAAATCATATATATGGCAGAACAACGTTTGCCGGGTCAGCTTGTATATATATATATATATATATATATATATATATATATATATATATATATGTATATATATATATAATATATATATATATATATATATATATATATATATATATATATATATATATACAAGCTGACCCGGCAAACGTTGTTCTGCCATATATATGATTTTTATCTATCTATCTTTTTATCTATTCATCTATCTGCCGATGTATATCTACCTATCTAACTATCTATGTAGATAGTTATTTATATTTCTATCTATCTATATAACTATCTATCATTCTATCTATATGTGTCTATCTTTCTATCTACATAACTATCTATCAATCTATCTGACCCGGCAAACACTGTTATGCCATATAAATTGTTTTTATCTATCTATCTTTCTATCTATCTTTTTATCTAACTTAATATCTATCATTATATCTAAAAATCTATCAGACCCAGCAAACGTTGTTTAAATCATTAAAATGACTTTAAAAAAAATATGGGTTGTTGATAGGAGGGTGAAAATTTAGAGTTGTATGTATTTTTTAATGCAACATCATAAAAAATAAAATAAAAAATTTTGTCCAAAAAATTTATAAAAATGTTTGGGGTGGACCACCCTAATCACTTAGGGGTATCAAAAATATATTACGACCTATTCTCAGACCGACTATTGTTATTCCGCGACCCTATTGCAGATCTAAGGATAAAATTAAAAAAAATGAAAATCGCGATGGAAAAATAGGGGTTGATCGTAGAAGGGTAAAAATTTGAGAGTAATATGAATTTTTTCATTCTAAATCATGACAAAATAAAACGAAAAATCTTGCGAAAAAAAAGAAGTTTATAATTAACAAATAAAAAATAGGAGTTGTTCGTAGAGGGGTGAAAATTTGAGGTTGTATGTACTTTTGAACGCTGTATCATAAAAAAATAGAACAGAGAATGTTGTCTGAAAAATTTCAAAAAATTTAAGGGGTAGCCCACTCTCAACTTTGAGGGGGATGAAAAATAGAAGTCTGATTCTCAGACCTAGCCAATATGCACACAAAATTTCATGAGAATCGGTCAAGCCATTTTGGAGTAATTTAGCAAATAAAATAAAATAGGGATTGATCGTAGAGGAGTGAATTTTATATTATATATATATATATATACAAGGGGGCAACCGCTGTGGCATTGCTAATGGAATTAAAGTGGCATTGGTTGGCAATAGTCCTATATTTCTGTGTATTTTCTGGCATTAGTACGGCATTAGTGTGGCATTAGTATGGGATTAGTTTGCCTTTTACACACAGTGTATTTTGTTTTCATTGAGTATAACCGGCTGATTAAACGAAAGATTAGTTGATAACCAGGATCTATAATAACGAAGTGTCGATAGAGGTATCGCTTAATTGAAACCTTTAATAGTGGGCATAAACGCATCTGATTTTGACAGTATTACACTCGGTATTACATTTAAAATGCATTAAAACTGTCAAAATTCAGACGTACGTACATAATCGAATCTTATTCAAGCCAACGCAAACCAGACTGATATTCTCATCGCCGGCCTGACGCTACTTTCTGATACCGTTTCATTGAAAGGGGACGTGCGACAACGTCGCTTTCTTAGGATTTACCCAGACACAGCGCAAATTTTTGTTTATATTTGGTCCTGCTCGGCCCTGCTTGAATGAAATGAATGCTGGTTACTAAGCTACTCAAAAGTAATGACAGACTAAAAAGATTTTAAGTAAATAAAAGTGTTAAACCTACTTTAAAAAGAAAGCCCAGTCATTCTCTTTGTCGAAGCCAAGTAAAACTCCTAAATTGAAGAACAAACTCGACCCTGATAAGGATATATCAAGAAGTGACAGTAGTGTACGCTCGAGTGTACGTTTAATTGCTACATACGAGGATACAGATACAGATGCAGATGAAAATATTGATGACAAAAAATAAATGGAATTCACATACTGAAGATATAAAAATACCCGACAGTGGACCGGAAAACTACTATGCAGTTGCCTGCAACAAACAGTAGTTCCTTGGAAAAGTTATTAACATTTTAGAGGGTCATACTTTTAAAGTAAAATTTTTGAAACAAAGTGAAAAAAGTGAAACATCAGTTTGTTTGGCCTAAATTCAACTGGCGGGTTTTGCACCATTCACTTTGAAAAGACATGAGGTTTGTTTCAGTTTTTTTGGTTATCATTTGGCTTGGACCTACAGCGAATAATGTCTCGGTATAATGTAGGTATACTCAAAAAGTACTCAGGTATTATAAGTTGATATGATTTTATTGTTTTTTATTGTGTATTTTAATTATATAGTAGCTATTACTTACAAAACTAATGTTGCTCTTTGTGGATTATCAATATTTTATGTTAAAAAGAGTATATAATAAATGTTCAGAAAAGAAAGGTGTGCTTTAATTCAACCGAAAATGTCAACATACAACGATTGGAGCTCTATTCCAAAACACCCGCATCTGAGGGTGTTTTGGAAATAGAGCTCCAAGCATAATTTAAAATCAATACATTATTGGGTCATTAAAATCAGGTTTTATTGAATATTTGGAGACATTTATTGCTATAAGAAATTAGTTAAAAACGACTGCAATCAATTGGCATTACTCTAGGAATTAGTGGCACTTGTTGGCATTATTATGGCATTGATTGGCATTGGTGTACAAATTTTTCGTCTGCGGTCGACCCCTCGTATATATATATATATATATCTAATATATAAAATTCTCGTGTCACGGTGTTAGAACTCCTCCGAAATGGCTCGATCGATTCTCATGAAATTTTGTGTGCATATCGGGTAGGTTTGAGAATCGGCTAACATCTATTTTTCATCTCCCTACATGTTAAGGGTGGTACACTCCTCAACTTTTATTTTTCATTTTTCATACAAAATTTTCTGTTAAAATACATACAACCCTAAATTTTCACTCCTCTACGATCAACCCCTATTTTATTTTATTTGTTTAGTTACTCCGAAATGGCTCGACCGATTCTCATGAAATTTTGTGTGCATATTGGCTAGGTCTGAGAATCAGACAAAATCTATTTTTCACCTGGGGCGGGGGGGCCACACCTTAAATTTTTTAAAATTTTTCAGACAACATTCTCTGTTCTATTTTTTTATCATACAGCATTCAAAAGTACATATAACTCCAAATTTTCACTGCTCTACGATCAACCCCTATTTTTTATTTGTTAATTATAAACTTCACTTTTTTCGCAAGATTTTTAATTTTATTTTGCCATGATTAAGAATGAAAAAATTCATATAACTCTAAAATTTTTACCCTTCGACGATCAACCCCTATTTTTCCATCGCGATTTTCAATGTTTTAAATTTTATTCACAGATCCGCAATAAGGCAATCGAAAATAACAATAGTCGGTCTGAGAATAGGTAGTTATATATTTTTCATACCCCTAAGAGATTAGGGTGGTCCACCCTAAACATTTTCATGAATTTTCTGGACAAAATTTTTTATTTTATTTTTTTTATGATGTTGCATTAAAAAATACATACAACTCTAAATTTTCACCCTTCTATCAACGACCCATATTTTAAATAAATTTTAATGATTTAAACAACGTTTGCTGGGTTTGATAGATTGATAGATATAATGATAGATATAAAGTTAGATAAAAAGATAGATCGAAAGATAGATAGATAAAAACAATTTATATGGCAGAACAACGTTTGCCGGGTCAGATAGATTGATAGACATATAGATAGAATGATAGATAGTTATATAGATAAATAGAAATATAGATAACTATCTAAATAGATAGTTAGATAGGTAGATATACATAGGCAGATAGATGAATAGATAAAAAGATAGATAGATAAAAATAATTTATATGGCAGAACAACGTTTGCCGGGTCAGCTTGTATATATATATATATATATATATATATATTTATTTTATATATATATATATGTATATATATATATATATATATATATATATACCTATATACATATATATATATATATATATATATATATATATATATATATATTTTTTTTTTCCTTTTGAGAGATATATATATATTTTCTGAAACTCATTTTATAACAATGACTTCTGTAAATTTCTGTTCGAATTAATAATAATTTTGTGTATATATAGATAAACATATATATATATATATATATATATATATATATATATATATATATATATATCCTTTACTCTATAAACTCCATCAGTCAAGTCTTTAGGCATTCCAGTAACTTCGTTGAAGTGTTATTTGTCTATAGTTGCAACAATTACAAGATTTAGTGTTTTTCAATATAATTTTATGTAATATTTTAATTTCGGCCATTCTTGAACACAATGAAAAATTCGATATCTCAAACAAATATTCTTATTATATTAGGTAAATACTCGATTGGCAATGACAAATCGAATACTGCCTAATTCATTAGCGACCAATCCATTTCATATTCCTCAAACGTTTTTAGGATCAATAAATATTGTTACAGTAAATAAATATTCTAACATCATGAGTGCTAGAAATAACTTCGTCGAAACTGAGCAACATCCATTAGATTCGCTAAATATAGTATTTCGAATATGGAAATACGGACTTCTTTATCCACATTTTTCGTGTAATCCATCAACTAAGGTTTTTAGAAACGTACGGAGTTTTTTCCGAATATTTGGTTGTGCAGTTCTAGTTACCAGCCTTCTCATAGGACTTTTTTTTATTCATGAATATGGTCGTATCGACCTGTTTTCTGTCCTCAACCAGTTTTTTGAAGTTTATAATGTTTTTTATATATTTTACACACTTTTCGTCACTTATCGAAATACTCATACTATCGAAGAGATAATCGAGAGAATTTTGAAAATTTATGGAAGTTTCAAAATAAAGAGGTTTTTACTTAAAAAGAGATTAACCAAATTTGGATTATTGTGGGCACTATTCCTCGTTATAAATTATTTTTTTACCATTATCTGGTCTATATATTTACCAAATAAAGATATTTACTTCAATTGGGCAAATTTATTCTCATCTTTTTGTTACCATTCAATCAATATTCAATTTGAGATGTTCTATGTAACTTTTAAACTAATTTTGATTGATTTTTATAGAACACTTAATGATTTTCTTTCTAAAGTTGAAACGCACGAAAATATTGGAAATTTAAGAAGAATTAAAGTAGAATTAAATTCTATCAACTGTTGTTTTACCACAGCGTTCTCATATAAATTGTTAATGGTATGTTTTCAACAGTGGTACTCAATTCTCATATCTTTATTTGTGATTTTAATGGAACCCTTCGGAGATAGTAAATTTTCTATGGAGCTTGTTGAGAAAGTTGTTGTTATGGATTGGACTATAATACCTTCTTTATCGATATTCATCATTATAGCTACTAGTACATTAATTGTGAATGAGGTGAGGAAAATAATAATGATTAATATAAGTAGTAATTATAACAAAAAATATTTAATTCACCGTATAAATAAATAATTCAGAATACAAACTGAATTAATCATACTATTAATCGAACATTTCTTGAAACTTCAATTAAATAGTAACATTTCCATATATTTCAGAGCAAGCGGGCAGATGAAAATATACAAAAAATTCAAACGAACGTTGGTAGACGCTGGCTCCCATACAAGAGCGTGAGTATTGAAAATCTATTGATTATCACTCTTGAAAAAAAATTGAAGTCACTATAATGGAAGAAACCAAAAAACTATGGCTTTTTTAACACTTGTATTTCCATCAGTAGGTGCTTCAGTGATTATTTCGATACCTTTTATTTGTTCGTGTGGAAGAATAAGAATTTTTTTGAACAATTATCAACCTAACCACAATATAAACATAGATCGGTTTGAAGAGTTTTCTGTTTATACGCACATCCCAGCAGTCAGAACGTCGGTGTACCAGTGGGCGATTTTGAACCGAACCTAAAATCTATTGAAACACTCTACCCTCAGCAGTGATTTTGGTTTGCAATAACTTGCAGCGTTTTAAACCGCCATTTGTTCAATTCATCTCTTAAGCTTTCGATTTTCAGAGAGTACCTCATAAAAAAATTGCGTGCGTACAAAGTACACATGTCAGAATTGGCAAACATGGCTTAATATAGGATGATTTACAAATTTATCACAAAATTTAACTCACTGTTTATCTCCACAGTGTATATATACTAATGATAATGTAAATAAATAAAAAAGATCTGCGTTTACTGTATTACAAGACGTTATGCGACAGAATTGCCATCTAAAATTCTAATATTCAACTACTAAACGAATACATCAACAAATAGCGTGTATTTTTTTCTCGATCTCCCTTTCTCTCTCGCTCACTCCCTCTTCTCGCTCCATGTCTATGTGATTCATGCTACGTTCGCCCCCTCTCTCTCAGTCGGTCTCAATCGCTCCCTCCCTCATATTGGACAAAAAGGTCCCACATTTTCCTGTCACGTTTCATCTGTAAGAATCTTACCCTCGTGCGCGTAAAGGAGTTTCACTTCAAAAAACTTAGTCATTAAAACAATATTTGAAGTAAAAACAAAGAAAAAACGAGAAGTTTGAATATGTTAACAGCTTTACTCTTCTTGGTCCGAAAAACTTATATTTTGAGCAATGGAAATGAAACTCTAGGACAACTTACGTGAGGAAATAAAATCAAAGATTTCTTTGATTCAACTATTTCACAGAAACACAATTTAAGAAGCAGAACCTACTCTAGCATGTTCAAAACTAACCAAACATACTTACTTTAACACAGGTGTGTCCAACGGAGTTCAACAAAATTTAAAGTGAATCTGTTATAGGTTCGAAGATTCCTGCTTCTTAGATACATCCACAAATAATTAATTTCGATAAACTCATAACATTTTAACAGTTTCACTTTTCCACTGTGAGAAATATTCAAGGATCACATTTTCTGGCCGGCAGAAGCAGCCCGGTACTCTCACGAGTACGTTATAATGAGAAAAAGAAATAAATATAAAAAGAAAGGAATTATGTAATGCTCCGGCTAGTCAAATTGAAAATTCTCATAATAGTTATTTTATGATATGAGTGTTAAAAGTGATGTTTTATTTTGTAAGTGAAAAAGTTTGTGAAATGAGCGGAGCGAATTGAACAATTTCACGAACAAAATAAAATCACTTTAAACACAAATATCATACAATGTTTTTTGTATAACTGCCTCATTTTGATAATAAAATAGGTGAATTTGAAATGACATTAAACTTCAAAATGCATTTTTATATTCAAATAATCACAAGGTTGTTGTGAATGGCAAACGTTGTCAATGCTACGGTTACTAACAAATGCTTGTTTACAAATGAAAAAGACGCTGTCATTTAAATTGCGTTTTTGTCCAATGTTTGTTTTTGGTTCTTGACTGCTTAATATGTTTGTCGATCGAGGCCTCGGTAGACCAGCGGTAAGGTATACCGCTTGTAAGCCGAGGATGTGGGTTCGAGTCCCACCTTGCTCTTGAGTGTTGTGTATGTCAGGAATTTAGTGGTTCTATTTATAAAGATAAATTGTTGGGTAATGTACTTCGTTTACAAGCCCATTGGCCGTTCGGAACCGGCGTTAAACTGTAGGTCCCTCGAGATTAAAAAAAAAATGTTTGTCGATAGTGGAATAGTTAATAAAAGTGTTGATTTGGTTGCCTGTGGATATTGAAGAGTCAGCAAGAAGAGCAACTTTGGAACTGTTACCTAAAAAATCAGTTCAGCAGTACGATATTGCATAGGTATACCAATTTCCTGGCCTGGTGTAAATTGAAAAATGTAGAAGGCAACTTCAGCGAACCTGTTTTCTTAGCATACTTACAAGAAAAATCAAAAATTTGGAGCTCATCAACTTTGTGGAGCAAATTTTCAATGATCAAGTCAAGCGCTCTTGTTAAAAATGGTGTTGATATTAGTAAATATTTCAAGGTAATAGCATATTTAAAACGGAAAAGTGAAGGATGCCGTTCAAAAAAATCAGAAATTCTTACAAAGGAACAAGTTGAAAAGTTTTTAAACGAGGCACCAGATGAAAAATATTTGACAGTTAAGGTTGCAACTATTTCTGGATTATTTGGAGCCTGCCGGAGTGAAGAATTGTGTAATTTATTAGTAGAAGATATCGAAATAACAAATAAATAATTGGTCATATCTGATTTCATTATAAGAAAATGGAGCGTTGAAAATATATTTAACAATAGAGTTAAAAATATTTTTACCACGCTTCCATGTAAACAATCACTTTTAACACTGTTGGCTGTCATTAAAAGTGTCACTTTTAATGGCAGTTTTTAACATCTAGTTCAGAGATAATGTAACAATAAAAATTCAATAAAATCTCTATTGAAAACTGATAAAATGTCTGATTCAAAGATTACACTTTTTGTTTACAAAGAGAAATAATTGATTTATTAAAGCAAGATGACTATAAAAATTGGAATAAATGAAATTTTAATAAAAGATGAGCTCAATCGAATTAGTATACTGATCTTAATTTGTTTAGAAAACCTTCTTCCTCTATCTTATTTTTTTGCAACTGTTTTTCTTCCACTCCTGGGGTGTTGTTCAAAAAATCCAATCCTGTTATTTTCTGATCTTAATTGAAAGTAATCAGGAAGGCTGATGGTTTTTTTATTCTCCTGGTTTTTTATATAGCACCTGAGGTTGGTTTTGTAGACTCCTGAGGCCTTTATGGTCTTTCCCACTAATGGGGTCTTTTAAACTCCTGTGATCTTCTGTTCACGAAACATTGAAAAGAGAGCAAATGCTGTCTCTGACCACTAATTTTGTAATATTCATTTAATAATATTCTTTCAGATGGAGTTATTTCTTTTGAACTCGAGATTGAACGATCAAAAATTTTCCGCTGGTGGACTTTTACCATTAGATTGGACTCTGATTTACACTGTAAGTGGGGTCCTTCTTTTCGCCTTTTGAAAATGATCATGGGGAATATTTTAAAATCGATGTGTAAGTGAATTTTTGAATTCCTCATTTTAGGGCTTTCTGGGGTGTATAATCAATATTCTAGGGGAGGAGGGGACAGGACTCACCAATTCTCAAGAAATGTGTCCATACGTAGATGTTGATGAATAAATAATTGGAAAACATACAAAACTGCTCTGTTTTCAGATGGTTGCTGGTATTTCCACCTACCTAGTCTATCTGATACAATTCAGGGAAATGGAGCTTCAGGAACAGGAAGATATTTAGGAAAGATATATGTGTCACATATTCCAAGAGTCAAATTATTAGAATTCTATTTTTGTTGAGGATTCTCTGTTGAATGATATACTATGTTTCAAATAATAAAACTTATGTCATTGAATGTAAAAAACCTTTTTGAGTAGAGTTATTCGATATTAAAAGTATAGGTTTTTAAAAATGTCAGAAACCAACAAGTTCTATGAGTAACTGAATGTTGTTTCATAACAACCAAATTGAATAATTCCAAACACACATGGAGTTATTGAGTTATTTCACAAATAAAAGTTATAAATTATTTTGTGAGTTCACTTCTCTCCTTTCAGAAATTATTGGCAATTCCGACTAATTACAAAAAAACGGATGAAGCTCAGATATACGTCACTGAGGTCTTATTTCAATGCAATTCGAATGGAACAGGTTAGGTATACATAACTTTATAAAGAAATAAAAAACTAACTTTTCACAGGTTGAAATAAAAATCTATTGAGTAAACGCGTTTCGTCATAACATTGACTTCATCTCGTACATCTCGTAGCACGAGATGAAGTCAATGTTATGACGAAAGGCGTTTACTCAATAGATTTTTATTTCAATCTGTGAAAAGTTAGTTTTTTATTTCTTTATAAAGTTATGAATATGAACTTTCACCAAGTAAATGCCAATTCCATTCAAGGTTAGGTATAGTTTATCAAAACTGTAAATATTCTCGAATTGAACAAGTAATAAAACACTAGTCTTAAAACTACAAATTCTAAACTTTAATGTTCGACTAGTTTCGCCTTTTAGAGAATTGTCAAGAAGTAACTGACTAATAACTCTACCGCACAACGTGCCTGGATGGTAGATGGTAGTCCAGCTGGTCGCCTGGCTGCAAGCATTAGGGTACATACAGAGTGGAGCTGGAATGTACGCTGGTAGCCGGGATGGTAGCTTACTCGCTTACTGCGATGTAACAATCCGCCCACAGTTAGCCACCTACCCGTACACAGTGAAGCCTGGCTGGTTACCAGGGATCCTGGATGGATAGAAATATAATTGCTACCCCGATTGTTTACGTAGCTCAAAGCTATATAACACAATGTTAGAATAAGGGTACCTACACAGTGGAGCCGGGATGTACGCTGGTAGCCGGGATGGTAGCTTACTCGCTTACTAGATGAGTACGTGGCAGAATGAGAGGGGACACACGTTGACGCTAAGCGCTTTCTAGCAGGTCCAGCTTCAGTTGCTTGTTGTCATTCAATATGTGGCAGACGGGGCTGACGTAATAAAAAGGCGTTTGCAAAATGCGCAGGCGCTAGCCGTTTCACATAGCTTTGAGCTATGTAAACAATCGGAGTAGCAATTATATTTCTAACCATCCAGGATCCCTGCGCCTATCGAGGTAACCAGCCAGGCTCCACAGTGCACGGGTACGTTGCCAACTATGGAAAGATTGTTACATCGCAGTAAGCGAGTAAGCTACCATCCCGGCTACCAGCGTACATCTCGGCTCCACTGTGTAGGTACCCTTAGTCGCTCTTTCTGTGTAATAGGATTGGTGTGAAAATTACACCAATTCTTCTCTGATTTGGAGAATACTAAATCCTTGATATAATCAAAGGTGTCAGTGTACATACGTAGATGTTCAAAAAAACTATCAGGATAGTTTCTCAACTTCTTGTACAAATCATGAAACTCGCCATAATCTTCCTTTTTAATGTTCACAGAATGAACATTAAAATCACGGTCATTATTAAATAACACAAACCACTTATTAGTCCTTTCGAGCAACAACGTTTCACCAAGTAATTCCGTAATATTGAATGACAACAAGAAACTGAATCAAGAAGGCGCAGAACGTTAACGTGTGCCCCGTCTCATTCTGCCAGGTACTCATCTAGTAAGCAAGTGAGCTACCATCCCGGCTACCAGCGTACATCCCAGCTCCACTGTGTATGTACCCTTATCTTCGTAGTTTCGTATGGGGCACCGTACGTACGCGCAGATCCGGTCGATTGTATGCTAGCGGGCAATGTCGATGGTCGCTGGAAGAACAATATTTAACATTCAACCAGGTACCAGCTACCAGCGACCAGCGTGCGGAATGTATGTAGAAAAATTGATATGTCTTGTTCAGAAGTAGAAATTTCAGAATATTTTCGTATTCAGAAATGAAATACTAAATATTGGATGGATTTGTCCGTTAGGTACTTTGTGATAATACGTTCTTTAAATATCAGTAAGAAACACTTTTTTTTTATATCACTATTTTTATTAAATTGTTTGCGACAGTAGTTTCATAGTACTACTACATTTGCAAGCGAATGAACATTTTTGCATTGTACAGTGTCGGTAATAGTAGGCATACAAAGGAAGGAGTTGAAAGATTATAATTGCTGGGAATTTTAATCTTTACAAATGAAGGGCTTGCTAAGAACATAAACTTTTTCAACTTTCTGTTTTAAGAACCACTTTGTAGCATTGTTTTATAATAAATAGAAATCATCACTGTCACCACTGGAATCATCCATTTAAATCACATATCTGCACACTTCACGGGTTGATTTCCATATGACCAACTACAATCTACCGGCGCGACGTGCGAGTATCTAGCTGTTTAACTCTATCATCTAGGCTACCGGTGACCATCCAGGCTACTATCCAGGCGCGTTGTGCGGATACCCTAACTCAAGAGTTCAACTTTTTTATGTTTGTGTTTGTTTGTAATATATATTCAGTTACTTCTTGACAATGCTGCAGAGGGCGAAACTAGTCGAACATTAAATTTTGAATTTCCACCATATTCACAATTAGAATACAATTGTTTCGACAAAAGATTTAGTTACAAACTAATTCTTAGAAAAAAAGGAAACAGACGTTTTTCATTCCTCCCTGAAGTATGTGTCAGGGAGGCGGGTAGCTTGAGTTTTTGATTAACTCCTTCAGCTAGATTAGAGGATACACTTGTATGTACAAGTGCATTAAGAATAGGTGAGACGGGATATTTATGGAACATAGGAAGTGTGGGTAGGGTTCAGAGGATTAGTACTGGCCCAGCATTCGCCTTATAAGTTTGCAAGCAGTAACTCACATTACCATAAAGCGGTGTTACTTTGCTCATAATTTCCAGTTTTTTTTGTTTTTATCTTGGATTTTTTCCCAAATAGACGTGATTACAAACTATGTGATATTTTTATCATTTAGCTATCGGTTAATGCATTCAAAACTGATTCAAAACACTCCTATATATATATATTTTTTTGGTCAAACATTTGGCAAAGTCACCTGATGATCAGTAAGACTTTGCCAACCCTTTTGAAACGCTTTCTTTGGCAGTTTGTGATACGGTAAATGGTTAGTTTGCCTCTTAAATATGTTTTTAAAAAATTTTGAGGACAAAAAAATTCACAGGTAATTAAAAAACATTTTTTATCATTTTTTTTAGAAAACTTTATTGTTTCAATACAAACAAACGAGAAACAGATTCTAACTTCTAAAAACAAAACATGTTAATCCTAAAAAACTAAAAAATAAACTTTTAATAATAATCAGCCTTCAAATTCTTTGGCGGGATGTGAAAAAGGAAACTTAAACAAAATTCTAAAAATATTTTATTTTAAATCACTCTTTAGGCAAGATTATAGGAAGATAAATCTTCCGAAAAATGATGGAATCCTCTATATATTTTTGGGTTTTTAAGGCACTGAATAATGTCCATCTTTTGTATTTGCGATATATCATCGACAACAGGAAAATAAAATGCCTCCCTTTCTTTACTAGTATTTTTTCGCATAAACTTTATCACCGGTTCGTCCTTATTGTCTGCCTCCAAAACTTGTCCTAAAAAATGCTTTGCTATTTTTTTGATTGGAAATACCACCACTACAAAGTCTCCTATAGCAAAATTTATATATATATATATGTATATATATATATATATATATATATATATATATATATATATATATATATATATATATTAAACTTAAAAAACTATATATAATGGCAAAGTAACCTCGAAAATTTCCCCTTTGACTAAATTTTCGTTTTTCTTCTAAAATACTTAATGAAATGTTTTGAAAATCACACACAAATTAGCTAAATAAACATAACCCTCAAGCTGTAGTCACATTTTGTCACCAACACTTAGCATTTCTTTTTTTTAAAATCTGAAATTATTACCTGCCAACTCGCACCTCTATGCATTGATGCTAACGATCCACTGAAGAATCCCGCGCAACAGGTCTTGGTTAAGACATGTTCAGCCGTCACTTTGCTTTGTTGCCGACTCCAGCACTGTTGCCAAAAAACTCATGGTAGACCAGTCGGCCCCGGAGTTTGAACCTAAGACCTCCCAAATACTAGCCATCGCTCCTAAGTACTCGACTTTTTTGACTTATTCAATGAGCAAACTGAACTTGGTAATTCCCCGTTATTGAACATGGTATTTGAACCCTCTCAATAGTAAACCATTCCAAATGAGTCAATACCTGTTATACCGTCCTTGGAATTATAACTACAACCCCCTGGTATTAATACGTTAAGGGACGCTGTAAGGGCAGGATGAAGAACTACTCCAAGGAATGTGTGAGAGGTTTTCTAGTGAGTAACCAGCAATATCCGGAGTCTCACACATCGCTGAGAAGTGAGAATGCGTGCGAGATACTCTCAGGGTAGCCTATAAAAGATATCTCCTATCACACGGACGTTAAAAAAAATAACTTTATTAATTCCACTGAATGTCAAGTACATTAATACATATATATATATATATATATATATATATATATATATATATATATATATATATATATATATATATATATATATATATATATATATTACTATATATATATAATATATATATATATATATATATATATATATATATATATATATATGTATATATATATATATATAAATGTTATTTATGTGTAGTTTAGTTTCAAGTTTTTATATTTATTTCAACGCTATAATAATTTTCACGAAAGGTAAATTCTTCAATGGGCATACCTGAAAAATATGCATTTATGTAATGTTCAAATTTTAGAATCGTCCATTCTTGAACATCGAAGTAAAAAATTTGATCACTTATTATATTATTAGTTAGGTCAATATTCGATTTGCAACGACAAAACGAATATGTACTGTCTAATTTATTAGAGGCCGCAATTCATATCATATCCCTCAAACGTATTTGGGATCAATAAATATTGTAACAGTAAATAATCATTTAACATCATGAGTGCTAGAAGTAACTACGTTAAAACTGAACAACATCCATTATATTCGCTAAATACCACTTTTCAGATATGGAAATATGGATTTCTATATCCGCACTTTTCGTATAATGCATCAACTAAGGATTTTAGATGCGAACAGAGTCTTGTCCAAATATTTGGTTGTGCAGTTCTAGTAACCAGTCTTTTAGTAGGAATTTTATATGTTCATGAGTATGGTCGTACTGACCTGTTTTCTGTCCTTAACCAGTCGTATGAATTTCATCGTGTTTTTCATATATTTTACACACTTTTCGTCACTTATCGAAATACTATCGAAGAGACATAGAGGGAATTTTAAAAATATATGGGAGTTCTGAAAATAAAAGATTTTTCTTAAAAAGAGATTAACCAACATTGGACTATTATGAGCATTATTCCTCGTTATAAATTATTTTTTTTATGGTTATCTTGTCCATTTATTCACCAAATAGTGAGATTTACTTCAATTGGGCAAATTTATGTTTATATTTCTGTTACTATTCAATCCTTATTCAATTTGAGATATTCTATGTTACTTTTAAACTTATTCTGATTGATTTTTATCGAACATTCAATGATTTTCTTTCTAAAGTTTAAACACACGAAAACATTGGAAATTTAAGAGTAATTCAAGAAGAATTGAATTCTATCAACTGTTGTTTTACAGCAGTATTCTCATATAAATTGCTAATGGCATGTTTTCAACAGTGATACACAATTCTCATATCCTTATATGTGAATTTAATGGAACCCTTTGTCGTCATTATAGCTACTAGTACATTAATTATGAATGAGGTGAGGGAAATAATGATTTATATAAGCAGTAATTATAACAAAGAATATTTAATAAAAAACCCAAACACGATTCACCGTATAAATAACTAATTCACACTACAAACTGAATTAATCATATTATTAATCCAACATTTCATTGTAATATTTCCATTTATTTCAGAGCAAGCGGGCAAATATACAGCCGGATAATATACAAAGAATTCAAAGCAGCGTTGGTAGACGCAGGCTTTCGTACAAAAGCGTGAGTATTGAAAATCAATTTATTATTACCAATGAAACACTTTTATAGAAGAAACCAAAAAACTATGGTTTTTCAATTTGCTTAAGTTAAATTTGCCTTTATATTAAAACGTGCTTCAATATTATATTTCGATATCTTGTATTCGTTCGTTTGGAAGAAGGAACATAGCAGCACGTAATAGATTCTACTTCAATTATCTGAACAATTATCAACTTAACCACAATATAGAAATATATAGGTTTAAAAAGTATTCTGTTTATATGCACATCCCAACAGCCATAATATCGGTCTACCAGAGGGCGATTTTGAACCAAACCAAAAATCTATCGTAACACACTCCCCTCGGAGATGATTTGGGTTTTGATCACTTTCAGCGGTTTGAACCGCCATTTGTTGAAATCATTTCGTGGCATTTGAAAATCGTTTTAAGCTTTCAGTTTCTAGAAAATAGCTCAAAAAAAAATTCAAAATAGAAACTAAGATGAAACGAAAAGTTAGTATATGTCGAAAAATTCACTCTGATTGGCCCAAAAAACTCATATTTTAAGCACTGGAAATGAAAGAAAATCCAGGAGAACTCACCTATGAAAATATAATCAAAGAGTTGTGTTATTCAAACATTTCACAGAACACAAATTACCTTACCAATTTACAATATTGCGAATAGAGTTTATATCAGCTCTTTTTTTTTGTTCAAAATTATAAATTATATCACCACTTGATCACTTGATTATATCATAACTTCTCGAGTATGACATGATTGAATTATCCATTTGAAAGTTCAAATATCTCAAGAACTGAATATTTTTTCACGTAAATTCTTGGGTTGTATTCACATATATTAATTATGATTTGCTGTGACCTGTTTTAAGTTTTCACCTAAGCTGAATTAAAAGGCTGCAAGAGCTCTCCCTGACCACAAATTTTGTAATATTGATTTGCTTTTTGAATTGATGAGGCTGTTACTCACTGAAAATCAATTGTTAACATGTTTGAGAACTGAAACTCTGAGTTTAATGATTTTCACATATAATAAAACAACAGCAGTTTCACAACGCGTTTCGCTGAGACTACAGCTTTTTCAGGTGCGAATTTCAAACTGAAACTAAAATAGCTAATGAAAGGTTTGCGAAGTACAAATTATAAATTTGGGAAATCCATTCTGGGATTCTAAGAAGAAACTACCTTCATTCATTGAAAAGGTTAAGAAGGGAGGAGCTGTTCACATCCAATTGGTTCTTCTGGGAACTTCTGGGAATTTTTATACCTATTAATTTATCAAGGTTTCATAAGATTAAATGTTGAACCTTTTGTTCCAAGATGTAGAATTTCGAAATACGAATTGAAGTAATGTTTCTTTTTTATTAAATGTCTATATTAGCATATATTGAATCTTCGTTATGATTTATGTAATTTCGCCTGTGTTCAGTAATCCTTTTTTTGAAATTTCCGTATGTCCGACCTACCTTGCATTAGATATTTTATTTTTAGTTTGAAATTCGCATCTGAAGAAGCTGTAGTGTCAGCGAAACGCGTTGTGCAACTGTTGTTGTTTTATTATAATATGTGAAAATCGTTGAACTCAAAGTTTCATTTCTCAAACATGTTATTTATTTAATTATTTCATTTCAGATGGAGCTATTTCTTTTGAACTCGAGATTAAACGAGCAAACATTTTTTGCTGGTGGGCTTTTACCATCAGATTGGACTCTAATTTATTCTGTAAGTATATGAGAAACATGACAGTGTATATGTTCTGGCCCGCCTGAATATTGAAAATATTTTAAATTTCCTGTTAAAATATATTATTTCATAATATATTGAGGAATGGTTTAAAAAAAAATTTGTTGGCGTCTTTCTTTTTACCTTTTGAAAGTGTTATTGGGGGATATTTTATGATCGCTGTATAAGAGAATTTTTTAATCTCTCACTTTTGGGCTTTCTGGGGTGGGCAGTGAAGATCCTTGGGTGGCCAGGACCAATGGAAAATACACCAATGCGTAAGGAATTTGTCAATATATCATAATGTAAATGATTAAATAATTGAAAATTATAACCTACTGACGGATTTATTTCAGATGGTTGCTGGTATTTTCACCTATCTAGACTATCTGATACAATTCAGGGAAATTGAGCTTCATTTTCAGAAAGATATTTAGGAAAGATATATATGTCACATATTTCTAGAGTGACATTATTTGAATAAAATTTTTTTTGGATTCACTGTTGAATGATATACTATGTTTTAAATGTACTATGTCGTTGCATTGATTTTTAAAATTGAAAGAAACCAACAAGTACATGATTAACTGAATGTTGATTTCATAACAAATATATTAAATAATCAAAATCTCGTCACATTGTCGAAATAATTGAGTAATTTCACAAATGAAAGTTGAAAATTATTTGGTGAGTTCACTTCTAGGTATCCTTTAAGAAATGATAAGCAATTCACACTAACCACAGAAAAATTCTTTCGTTCCTCAACCAGTCATTTGAATTTCATCGTGTTTATTATACATTTCACATTTTTCGTCATAAATCGAAATACTCAACTATAAAAGCTTCCAATTCAAAACAATTTTCCTCAAATTGGATTATTATGGGCATTACTCTGCAACTGAAAAGAAAATTGAGGCGTTTGAAATGTACGTATATCGCCGTATGCTTCGCATCTCATGGGTCCAACGGATTAGGAGCGAAGAAGTGCTTGGACGAATGAAGAAGCCAAAAGAACTAATGGCCCTCATTTAAAAAAGAAAAACTACATACATAGGCCACATTATGAGAGGTAACAAGTATGAACTGCTGAGACTAATAATTGAAGGAAAGATTCAAGGAAAAAGATCCTTCCCTGATACATGATTTTCAGGTATCACCTTCTTTTGTCTGTTTTATGAAATAAGATGTAATACTCTCCTGTAGTCAGTCTTGATAATGAGTTCATAAGTCGAAACATGTTTACTATCCTTTATTGCTAAATACAGTATCTAAATATTTTTATATATTGAAACTTAAGCCAAGTGTGTTTTATTTTAAAGTTTAAACTTTATTTTTTTAGATATTTCACCAACTGATGTGCGAGAATTTAATCTCAGTTATTAGAGGATAAGCTCTTGAAAATTATTAATAAAATTTATTATCCTTCGAATTCGAAGCAAATATTTATTTATGAATTGCTTCAATATCAATATTCCCTAATAACTAATTGATTGGGCCGATACTTGATGAAACTTCAATATAATATTGTAAATAAACCTTCACATTTTGTTAAACATAAAAATTGTTTCGCTATACCCTGTAGCTTCTTCAGATGTATAGTACATACTAATTTTTACAACAAGGATATTGTTCTGCTTCACAGGGACCAAAAGGCATCTAAGTTCGTTCTTAAATTTTATTACTTCATTACCTCCCAGCGGAGCTAGTTTCAGTAGATTTTACGACATGACGCTTCCATTCATCCTTCAAGGGAAAATGTTAGAAACTTCAATCTCTCTGCTACACACTATATATGTATTTGTATAATTTTTGATAATATATATATATATATATATATATATATATATATATATATATATATATATATATATATATATATATATATATATATTGATGGTCTAGTACACAAATGTTGTAAGTGCAAAATAGTATGTTTCGAGTTATATGAAATTTAAAGTTTGTTAGTTCACTATAATTCACAGGATTACGTTTAAACATCGAAAATGCTTTATTAAATTTGGCTATATTATTAGATTTCGGGTGAAAGTATTCACTTACGCTATTTGATCATACAGTATTAAAAATTTTGAAAAATAATCTAAAATACCTGTAGTTACCACATATGTCGCTATACATTTCTTTGTTTGAGAAAAAAAACCTGTACTTACCACATTCGATATACAATTCTTTGTTTGAATTGAACTACCTAGATGACTAAAATTCAACTTCATTGTTAATGAACAAACTTTTGATAACAAACTAAAACATTTCGAAAAAAACATTGTGTTTATTGTCTTTTAATCACTAGTTTCACTGGATTTCCTTCATGAAGTTTGAATAATCGTCTGGTATAATCTTCTTTTCCAAAAAAAATCACAGGTCCTTTTTCTTCGCTTGGAAAACTGGAAAACGCGATGTGTGTTCTTTATTCAATGTGGCCGATTCCCAGTTCTTTTTGTTCTTATACTGTCTGTGATATCCAGTTCAAAAGAGCTTTCTTCTGAGAGGTTATACTTGTATTTTATTATATTAGGATTTTTCTTCTGAAAACGAAGCCACTTGATGCGAATCCAGTTGACTTTCTCTTTCTTAGTATTTAATGTTAAATACAGTATCTGATACACTAAACCACTCAATCTTAATCACTTAACAACAGATAGGCGCAAATTTTTTCTATCTGCCTTTCGTTTTCTGTTTTTTTTTTCTTCGCACCATCGAAAACGTTTTGAATTCGGAATCATCAGAAGAATCATCACTATCTGACGAGGGCTTATGAGAACTTTAAAAATAGAGG
Source organism: Cynegetis impunctata (assembly GCA_030704885.1). Classification (NCBI taxonomy): domain Eukaryota; kingdom Metazoa; phylum Arthropoda; class Insecta; order Coleoptera; family Coccinellidae; genus Cynegetis; species Cynegetis impunctata. Next base: position 5,802 of record JARQZK010000974.1, on the reverse strand, counting down.
GTTCTGCCACATAAACGTCGTATTTTCTAAAAACAGAAACTCATTGCTAAAACATGTTTTCAATTAAGTAATTGATTAGCTTTACTTTCACTAAAAGGCAAAATTGGGCTGTCTACTTTCTTCGAATGTTTTATCATATTTTTGACTTGGAACAATAATATCTACACACTTTCGTACAATGATTTGATCTGATAAAATGCATATCTTTGCTGAATGGTCCATTTGACTTGTTTTATCTTGAATCGAGTAGAAACACCTGCAGTGCTAGATTTGTCATGAAGAGTGTGTATTACTTTGGCTAGATAAAAAAATTATTTGGTACAAAATTTTTATGTTTTATAGCCATTGCGCACTTGACCACCCACAATGAAGGCCAAAAGCTCATAACGCACACCCACACGTTATTATTTTACTAATAATAAGTTGTAACTTACCATCGTTACAACTTATATGCCTTGACAAGGCTAATTTCACTAAAATTTTGCCCCTGGAAAACGACATTATTACACTGGAATTAAACAATAACCGGGATTTAAAATTACCTTTTACTTGACACAAAAGTGATAAATTCAGTTAATGCAGCGCACACTTGTGATAAGTGCACTTACAACATTTGGAGTAGAATTATGTAGTCTGAAAGTACTTAACACTACTGGAAGATGGCGCTGGATTCAATAAATTTAAATATTTTACCTACCACTTGTGTGCACAAGAAAGTTCTTGTCTGAGTCGAGACACGTATGTGGCAATAAAATTAAGTAAACTAACACATTTATTTGAAACTACTCAAACAAACCTCCTAGCGGAGCTGGTTATACGAGTTCAGGAAACATCGAAATATGTCCATGTACCTTGAGACGGTAAATGTTAGAAACATGAAATATTTTGTTGGTTATCACTTTCGATGGATGGATGATACTGATGAGCCCCAAATAAGGGCGAAACGGTCTGTCCGTTGATTGTGATAAACAACTTAATGTTTCTAACATTTACATGGTACATGGAAATATTTCGATGTTTCGTGAACTCGTATAACCAGCTCCGCTAGGAGGTTTGTTTGATTAGTTTCAAATAAATGACCTAGTTTACTTCATTTTATATATATATATATATATATATATATATATATTTATATTTTCAAATGCCACAGAAAACATATTTTATCGATTTAACTGGCCATTTGTGTTATTAAATCCATTAAATATTCATCAGATAACGAAGAATGTCACTTCACTACTTTAGTTGGTCCTCAATGTAATATCTGAAGTTCGAAGTTATCACTTAAATTCTCAAAATGAGAGCTCAACGTGATTATATTAAAGCTGAATCTGAAGTTTTCCTTACAATAAAAAAAGTTTTAAAAATATGGAAATATACTTATATACTGCCAGAATTCGTTTACAATCCAGTAGAAAAAAAATTCAAATATGAAAAAAGGTATGCACGGTTTTGTATATGTTTCTTGCTTTTTGTGTTTTCGAGTGCAGTTTTTGTCTCAATTTATCCTTATAGAAGAAATTACAACGTGTCATTAATTATCGAGGAACTACTTTATATTTACGATATGATATATGTATTCTTCTCAATTTACGTTTTACATCGAGATGCTTGTATGATATCGAAACTCTTGAAACAATTTGATGAAGTTCATAATTTGATTGAATATCTGCCTAATGATTTTAAGGATAAAACATTTAACTATGGATTCAAATGGCTTTATTTCTTAATTCCAAATTACTTCATTATAGTTTGTTTGGATGTTATAATCATTTACAGTTTTGGAACATTTCACTGGTTAGAATTAGTTTCTATATATATGACATATATTTTCGAAATTTTTTTTCAATTATTTTATATAACATTAAAATGTGTTATTTGGCATTTCTTACGAGTACTAAATGACAATCTATCTCAAATCTACTCTTCTGATAGTTGCGGAATATTCATTGAAATTTATACAGCGATAAAAAAATCCAGTGTTTTATTTTCCAAAGGATTTAGCAAAATTTTGCTTGTGAAATGTGGAACTACGTTTTTTGCCATATTAAGTTCACTATTCGACGTTGTGAAGCAAGTGCAGAATGAATTTTCATTTGCTAGCTTCATTTTACTAATTTCATATTTGCATTGGGTGATGGTGGAAGTTTTGTTAATATTAGTTGCAGTTATGGTGGCTGAAAATATTCTGAAGGAGGTGAGTGAATTCATGTGGTTTTATGAATCATTCTTTGGATATTCCACAAAACTAATTTGTTACTGCTATCATTGCAAAACATCCACAATATTCCAATATTACATATATAGTTTTTTTGACAATATACTCCAAATGCTCTCTCAGATTCATTGAAAGCTATTTAAAAATAGACAACAGAAAGTTATAATCAATCAAGGTGTTAACATTCTCAGTATAGGGTCCTTTCAAGAGAAGTCCCCCAAGGGAGCGTGCTTGGTGCATTACTTTTTGTTATTCACATAAACACAACTTCCAAATGTGGGTAATGCAGTTGCCTGCACGACCATTTTTTGACGATAGCAATTTCTTAATTGCATCTACTGATCGTGAATCGTGCATAAAGATTGGTGGTACGATGGTTGCGGAGATGGACGGATGGTGCAGTGACAGTAGCTTAGCCATCAAGGCATTGTTTTCTTTGGTGATAAACCTTAAACTAGTTGCACATCATCTTTTTGTATTAATGATTGTGTTCGCACTTTATATTTTTCTAATTTTCAGTCTATTATGTCATATGGTATTATCTTCTGGGATAATTCGTCTTCTGCGAAAGATATTTTTTTAACTCAGAAAAATGAGAATTATGTTTGGTTTAGGTTACAGAGGATATTGTGTGGGTGTTTTTAAAGCACATAATATCTTTACGTTTTATGTTTCATATATATATATATATATATATATATATATATATATATATATATAGGTATATACGAGGGCAATTCAGAAACTAACCTCCGGTTGATTGAAAAAAATACACCAAGTTAAGTAAAAATATTTTAATATATACATCTTACAACTACATCTTTGCACTATTTTTCGACATAGTCTCCATAACGATTGAGGCACTTATCGTATCTCTTCACAAGCTTTGAAATTCCCTTCTGCATAAAAATCACCCGCTTGTGCCTTGAGCCAGCCTGTGACCGCATCTTTGAGCTCTTCGTCGTCATCAAACCGCTGGGGACCCGAGCCATTTCTTCATATGCATGAAGAGGTGATAATCGCTTGGCGCCAGATCTGGGCTGTAAGGTGGATGGTTGAAAAACGTCTCACTTGAAGGACTCAAGAAGGGCTGTTGTTCTGCGAGCAGAGTGAGGACGGGCGTTATCGTGCAAAAAAAAACGATACCGGAAGTCAGCATACCACGGGCGTTTGTTCTGTATAGCCCGTCGTAATGTTTTTTAGTGTTTCACGGAACTTTTGCATCAACTGTCTGAACGAGTTCGTCAGTCACCAAGGATGGTCTACCACTCCTCTCTTCATCATGAACGTTTTCTCGTTCCACTTTTAAATAAACGTACCCATTCACGGACAACTCCTTCACTCGTAAACTTTTGTGCCGTACACGGCACAAAGCTCACGATGAATAGCTGCTGCAGAGTATCCTTTGGCTGTAAAAAACCTTATAACAGCACGCACTTCACATTTGGCGGGATTTTCTATTGCAGCACACATTTCAAACTGCCACAAAAACTAAACTAGCGCAGGTACGATGTTTCACTCGACTACGGCTTGATGCCGACTGCCCTGCTGAGAGGGTGAATGCACAGATGGCGCTCTCCTCCCCCCCCTACCCGCACTGTGTCCAAACGGGGGTTATTTTCTGAATAGCCCTCGTATATATATATATATATATATATATATATATATATATATATATATATATATATATATATAGACTTATGATCTTTTTGAAACTGCATCCGCATTATTTTAACAAATCTACAAATGAAAATGCAACCCGACGAATATTTAAATTTCATCTATCTATTCACTATAGCTCTAGGTTTGCCAATGGCCTTTCATATATGGCTATACGAACCTATTGCCTAGGTGACTGCCGTTAACTGAGAGTATTGAGGTCTTCGAAAAGCATCTTTATAAACATAATATTGATTGTGAACCATACACTATTAATGAATTTATAATGTTCTGAAGTATCAAACCTTTTTCTTTGCATTAGTATTATTTTGACTTGGCATCCCACATCAAAAAAATAGTAAAGTTCAATATATATATATATATATATATATATATATATATATATATATATATATATATAATAAAGTATAAACTTTAAAATAAAACACACTTGGCTTATGTTTCACTATATAAAAATATTTAGATACTGTATTTAGCAGTAACGATTAGTCGACATGTTTCGAGTTATGAACTCATTATCAAGACTGACTACAGGAGAGTTATACATCTTATTTTATAAAACAGACAAAAGCAAAGGTGATACCTGAAAATCAATTTGTTCGTTTACAAGGGTTAATTTCAAGAAGGTCAAGGCGCTTTCCCTTGTTACCTGAATGTAACAATTGGGATTTGTTGAAATCCAGAAAATGATTAAATTTTATACAATGTTCGGAGAAGCCAGTGGTATTTTTATTTTGTAAAACTGACTTTTTATGTTCTTCAACACGAATATTTATATTCCTTCCTGTTTGTGCAATATAGAAAGCAGGACATTCGTCGCAAAAACACCACTGTTTTCTCCGATGTTTCTTTATTATTTACTAAGAATGACTTCAAGTTTCTGTTACTTGTACAAATTGTTTTAACGTTATTTTTCGATAGTCTGTTAGAAATTTGCTACGTTCAAATTCGGCATATAATTTATTGGGAAGTATTTATGTTCTTCATTAATAGTTTGCGTGGGGTATATTGAATGCAACAGATACTTAATTCGTTTTTTCCCAATGAGCTTATCGATAAGACTTTCATTGTAACCGTTATTGGTGGCTAATAATTTAGTTGTATTAACTTCGGATTGAAAGTTTGTTTCCGATAATGGAATAGTGAATAACCTATGTATAAAAGAATGAAAAGCACTGAGTTTTATTTTCCATAAATATATAAATACTTTCTACAACTCGATTCAATTTACAAAAGAAGTAGAAAACGAAAACGGTGCCTTGAATTTCTTAGACGTTCAAATTGCTAGGAATTTGAATTCGCTTACTTTCATCATTTATAGAAAACCAACATTCACAGATACTTTAATTCACAGCGAAAGTAACCAACACATTAAAATAAATTCATTTTTTTTTGATGTTTTCGTTTGATGTTTCACCAAGTGATGTGCGAGAATTCAATCTCAGTTAATATATAATTATATATATATATATATATATATATATATATATATATATATATATAGGGGATATATATTTGTATAGAGTGCAGAAATGTAAAAAAAAACTCTTTGAAGTTTTTTCTAGCTTTCGGTATCTTTTATTCTATCAACAGAGAGTAACTGTCGTGAGAATGAGTACATAGATGTTGATAATCAACGATATAAGAAACATTGAAAATGATGCTATTCGTTAAAAATTATAAAAAGTTTGATTACATTTTTGAAGTTATAATTAAATTTCTGAACGAAATGGCCAAATTCGGTGTCACTCATTTTTTTTATATTCAAATTGAAGTTTGGACATTATTTCATTACGTTAAATTAATTTGATTTTGTGTTATTCTATATATCAAGTGAAAGTAAAAAAGAATAAATTTCACTCAAAAATGGCTTAATCTGTTTTTTTATTGATGGAATTATTGTCTTG
>JARQZK010000973.1:0-50515 GCA_030704885.1 Cynegetis impunctata | reverse complement strand
CGTGATCTTTGTTAACAATGAACTGTTAGCAACGAAGATCTCAGAACGCCATACCTCTGGGGCGTCGCCAAGTGGCCGCCATACTGGGGCAACATGTCATTTTCAGGCAATGAACATGTATATAGGCCCCACTATGAAAATGTGTCTCATTTGTTCATTTTGATGTCCTGAACAAAGTTCTGAAAGCGCCATACCCATGCGATGTCACCAACGTCAGATATTGGCTTAAAAAGATGTCACATTTTTATAGGTAAGTGTATCAAAGGCCCCACTGCCATACCAGCGTTTTTTACGTGCATTTTGAAGTATAAAACATGAATATATCATTGCCATACCTATGCATGTCGCTAACGTCAGATATGGCAAAATTGTCACATTTTTTATAGTTTAAGTGTATTAAAGACCCCACTGCAATACCGGCCAATTTTAGGTGTATTTTGAATTATAAAGCAGGAATATATCACAGTCATACCCATAGTATGTCTAGTATACCCATGCTAACGTGCACAATTAATTGATATATATATATATATATATATATATATATATATATATATATATATATATATATATATATATATATATATATATATTATATAATTATAATATATATAATATATATATTTATATATATTATATTATATATATATATATATAATATATATATATATATATATATATATATATATATACATATATATATACTATATATATATATAATATATATATATATATATATATATATATATATATATATATATATACAGGGTGATTCATTAAGAATGTCCAATCTCTGAACTGTAGATTCTAGACCTCAAAATATGATGATTCTGCTGAACATGCCTTATGCAAATATTGCTAGTTTCCGAGGTACTGGGTGTTCAAAGTTTAAATTTAAATTTTGATTTTCGCAATAATTTTTTATGTTTTCACAATTTCTCTTTGAAAATTGGCAATTTTACGTTTTTTGGCATGAGGAATCATAATTTGCACTCTCATTTAACATTGCTGATAGAGGGCGCTAGTTACACTTGTTTGTGTTTATTAATTCAAAGTAAACTTTTTTTGGGCTAAACTTACAACTAAATTAATAAAAAAATATTAAAAAGCGTTAAATTCTACAAAAAAAAGTTACTCTCCTTTGATTCGTGTAACTCAATCGCTTATCGAGTTATTTGCTTCTAAAAAGTTCAATAAATTTTAATTTTTTCATAAAAAATTTTATTATTCTTTAAATATGTAACAATAACAAATTTGTTAACAAAAATAAAAAACTTCAAAGCAAATGCTCAAAATGCCCACCAAAAAAACATAAAAAATTATTGCGAAAATCAAAATTTAAACTTAAATTTTGAACACCCTGTATCTCGAAAACTAGCAATATTTGCATAAGGCATGTTGAGCAGAATCATCATATTTTGAAGTCTAGAATCTACAGTTAAGAGATTTGACATTCTTAATGAATCACCCTGTATATATATATATATATATATATATATATATATATATATATAACTATATATATAATTTTTTTCAAATTTGTATGCACCTATATGATAATATTGTGTAGAATTTTTTAGCATGTATAGACATATTAAAAAAATACAACAGTGGTTTTTCTCAAGTAAAATTGTTGTCTAAATGAATACTAATAATATAATGTATATAATACAGCTCTGCGCTGTAAAAACAGGTGTTTTATGTTAAAAATGTTTTTCGTTAAAAACACGAACAAGAAATAGAATAATGTATGCCAAATAAATGCTAAGCATTTCCAGGATTACATTAAGAAAGACATTTATTTAATTCAAAACACTTCGCTCGAAATAATTAAATTTGAACTGATAGCTGACATAGAAAGAATGCAAAATATACTACAGATGTCAATAAAAGTCCAAATTATAAATATTTTTGCTAATCATAAAATAATAAAAATTCTTTCTTGACCGGAAGCTGCCAGTTCACCGGGTTTCGAATCCAACCATTTTTCTGCCGGCAGTTTGTGTGAGAAGTATACGTGAAATTCTTGCCGCTATGGATAAAGACATTTTTAATGAGAAACGAGCCTGTTTTATTTGTGAATTAAGTGATGAAAGCGTTATTTCATTCATATATATATATATATATATATATATATATATATATATATATATATATATATATATATATATATATAATATATATATATATATTATACATATATATATATATATATATATATATATATATATATATATATATATATATATATATATATATATATATATATTATATATATATATATTATATATATATAGTTGATGGAATCCGTCGTTACTACGTATAATTTAACATGATTAACAAAAACTAAATTTGAATTTACTACTTATATTAACGCAATAATATTTAGAAAAATATAACACAGCGATTGCAATTTCGGTCACTAGACCATCACCCGTTCTTAACTCAATCTGCCTATGATGGTCTAGTGACCGAAATTGCAATCGTTATATTATTCAAAATATTTTTGTGATAATAAACGTAGTAAATTCAAATTTAGTTTTGTTAATCATATATATATATATTTGTATTTATATATATATATATATATATATATATATATATATATATATATATATATATATACATATATTATATATATATATATATATATATATATATATATATACATATATATATATATATATATATATATATATATATATATACATATATATATATATTATTATAGATATAAATATATATAATATATATATATATATATATATATATATATATATATATATATATATATATATATATATATATATATATCAGATTATGTTGTATCGTGTCCTGTAGACGCGTTTAAATTTTCTAATTATTTCATTTTCTGTAATTTTTTTGTATACATTGTATACATAATATTAATAATTCTCGTTGATCAGTAGTTTAACGATAAAATTCAATCATCAGTGATCTCGATGACCTATAAGTACGCATTTTCAGAAAGAAAAAAAAAAAGGAGCATTTTGAATATTTTTTCCGCCATATTGATTTTTACAATTCTGACATCAAATTCGTAATGAGCGACCTCGAAAACCTATAAATACAAGTTTTGAGGCAATTCTGCCGAGCAATTTCAGAGCGTGGCTAAAAATTTTTAAAAAATGGTTTTTTCGGTATGGCACCACTTTAACGACGCTCTATAGGTATGGCAGTGTGATACCAGCTAAAGTGATGTAAAAGAGCATCTTACAACCAAAACGCCATACCGCTACCTATTATACATGTTCATGGCAAAAAAATGACATTTTTGCCCCAGTATGGCGGCCACTTGGCGACGCTTCAGAGGTATGGCGTTTTGAGATCTTCGTTCTACAGTTCATTGTTAACAAAGATCACGAAACAACAGCGTGGGGCCTATGATCCATTTTCACAGTGAAAAAATTACACGTTTCGGTAAGTATGGCGGACCTTAAGTGACGCCATATTAGTATGGCATATTGAGTTTGCGGACTTTGGCGACTTGCTTAACCACATAACACAATAATCAAAGTGGGGCCTATGATCCAGCGGCACGGATATAGACAACACGTTTGAAAATTCACCCTTCCTAAAAGCTACACTTTAGGGGTGCCATACCGAGAATTCAAAGTTGGGAATAACATTGTCTATCAGCCCCCAAATCCTCGTCGTGGGGCCTATGATACATGCAAAAACCCTCTCGGCTCCCGGTCTATTATGTACAGAACAATAAACACGTACCATATTATTTTATTCGTAGTTTTTGCAGAATATTATCAGAAGTTAAAAAATGGCTATAAATATTTTATGTTATTGCTACATATATGTGTCTCTGATGAGGCTACTGTGAAATTGCTATATTTTGCTTTTTGTAGACCTATTGTTGAGTACGGGTCAATTGTTTGGTCACCTCATTACGAGGCTGATTCGCAATATATTGAACGGGTGCAGAATAAATTTACGCTTTACATTTCCTTCAGGAGGTCAATTCCTCGAATCAATTTTTCCGTGACATTTATTCGCACTCAGTTGGGTATACAGCCTTTATCAGTAAGAAGAATTATATCTGATTTGGTGTTTCTCTTTAAGTGTCTGAATAATCTTGTTGACTCTAATGATTTACTTGGCCAAATTTGCCTTCACGTACCGTTCAGAAGAACTAGGAGTGACAACTTATTCGCGTACCCCGTCTGTCGTACTAACTATATGATTAAGGCACCTATTAATAGAATGTTGGGTTATGGTAATCGCTATTTAAACGCCGACTTATGTTTTTGTACCTCACTAAAGCAGTTTCGCTATGAGGTAAATGCTAGATTAATCTAGATTTAAGATTTTAATTTTTTGTATTTTTTTTGTAAATGGGCATCCCGTGAATAAATAAATAAATAAATAAATAAATGTATGTAATAAAAATATGAAACATAATATATATTTAATCGAAGCTATATCGATATCTACAAAATCACATATAACACGTAAAACTACAAAGGAATGAAACAATTACACATTAAATAGTAACATTGTAATACCTAAATAGAGTAACATTGAAAACATAAATAGTTCTTACGAATATTCAGAAAAATTTGAAAATATTGCAAGAAATAACTACAAGGGTAGCAAGTGAAAGCAGAGAACCTGAAATTTTCTGCGTAGAGTTACAGTAGTCTGTATCGCAGAGATCACATTTTCTTTGATGAACCGTAAGTGAACCTCTGGTAAGTCTATTCAGGACTCTATTTGTTTCCTCCTCCACCTTCTCGCAGTATCCACCGTCGTTGGCACATCCCCTCAGATAACCAATGCCAACTTGAGGGCCCTTCGAAACTGCAATGAAAATTGTTCAAAATTTTGCTAAAAAATTCAAATCAAATCTGAATATCCAAAATTTTACACCAGAATGAAACACCTCGTGTTCAACAAGGAACACAATACCTCTAGTAGCGATAATCGAATATTTAAGTACAATCAAATTGTTCATTTTCATTTTGATACTACTAAAAATAACAAGGAAAAGACTAACGAGGTAAGCTTGACAATGAATTTATTCAATACAAATATAAAGAAGGAATTTCAATATATCACCGAGAAAAAATTGGAACAATATTAATTGTGATATTTCTTCAATTTGGTTTTTTGAATATTATTAAAATTGTTTTCATAGTTATTGCTGAAAAAACTCAGTTGTGGATTTCTGAAAATGTGAGCCAGGTTGTATCCTACGGCGGCAAAAACGGAGTGTGAACATCGCCGAATATTTTTACCAGAGAGTGAATTTTTAGAAGGTTTCCACTTTGAAAACCTGCTTATTATAATGGGTGCGATTAGCAAAGTTGGACCTAGGACTAAGATAGTTTTTCGTTTCATGACTTTTTATGATGCTTGGCACCAAAAACTCAATTTCATATATCTCTTTTTGCATATATATAAATAAATATATATATATATATATATATATATATATATATATATATATATATATATATATATATATATATATATATATATATATTTATATATCTATCTATATATATATATACTAGCTGACCCGGCAAACGTTGTTCTGCCATATAAATTATTTTTATCTATCTATCTTTCTATCTATCTATCTATCTGACCCTGGAAAGTTGTTCTGCCATATAAATTATTTTTATCTATCTAAATAGGGGTTGATCGTAGAGGGGTGAAAATTAAGGATTGTATATATTTTTGAATGCTGTATCATAAAAAAATAGAACAGAAAATGTTGTCAGAAAAATAAAATAAAAAATTGAGGGGTGGACTACCCTTGATATTTAGGGGGATGAAAAATAGATTTTGTCGGATTCTCAGACCTAACCGATATGCACACAAATTCATGAGAATCGGTCGAGTCATTTCGGAGGAATCTCAAAAAACTCGATTTTATTATTGAGAGAACTACATGTCATGGTTGGTACAATAACTATGTATATATATATATATATATATAAAAATATATATATATATATATATATATATATATATATATATATATATATATATATATATATATATATATATATATATAATCTTTTGATAATTATTAGCAATAACAGGCTTGTTGAATCTCAAAAAACTCGATTTTATTAAAAAGTTGACGTTTCGCCACGACATTCGTGGCTTTATCAAAACTTTTGAAAAAATTTATATTTCTTTGACATTCATTGATTTGAAAAAATTTGAATAGAAAAAGACTACTATGTCTCACTAAAATTTTTTTCGGCTGTGGCCGTTCTTTGTTATTTATTACGTGCTATTCAGTCCAATATTAACATTCAAATCTGTTATTATTAGATGGTAAGGGAAACCACAGAAACCTTTACCCACGTAATATCTTTTTAAAGACAACAATCAAATATTTTAAACCTATTTTGTGCATTACGTAGGTGAAGGTTTCTGTGGTTCCGTTCCCATCTAATATCAACGGACCTGTCTGTTGATATTTTACTGAATAGCACGTAATTAATAGCTGAAGACGACCACAGCCGCAATGAGAAAGAATTGAAAACAAGATAAATAGTACCCTATTCTTTGACTTTTCAAAATCAAAATAATTTGAACCTATTTCGAACATTCAGTGGGTAAAGGTTTCTGTGGTGTCCCTTACCATCTAATAATAACAGATTTGAATGTTAATATTGGACTGAATAGCACGTAATAAATAACAAAGAACGGCCACAGCCGAAAAAATTTTTAGTGAGACATAGTAGTCTTTTTCTATTCAAATTTTTTCAAATCAATGAATGTCAAAGAAATATAAATTTTTTCAAAAGTTTTGATAAAGCCACGAATGTCGTGGCGAAACGTCAACTTTTTAATAAAATCGAGTTTTTTGAGATTCAACAAGCCTGTTATTGCTAATAATTATCAAAAGATTATATATATATATATATATATATATCTATATCTATATATATATATTTATATATATATATATATATATATTTATATATATATATATATATATATATAAAAATATATATATAAATATATATATATATATATATATATATATATATATATATATATATATATATATATATATATATATATATATATACATAGTTATTGTAACAACCATGACATATAGTTCTCTCAATAATAAAATCGAGTTTTTTGAGATTCAACAAGCCTGTTATTGCTAATAATTATCAAAAGATTATATATATATATATATATATATATATATATATATATATATATATATATATATATATATATATATATATATATATATATATATATATATGAATTGAACTATGACATTTATTTGAAACTAATCATAAAAAACTCCTAGCGGAGCTGACTATAAGAGTTAACGAAGCATCGAAATATCAACATCTACCCCAGACGGTAATTGTTCGAAATGTTAATTTGTTTATCACAATCGATGGAAATTGATAGACAGACTGTTTCGCCCTTATCGGGGGCTCATCAGTATCATCCATCCACCGGGAGTGATAACCAAACCAACATTTTCAAACGGTCATACATATTTCTTCTAGTAACTCCAATGACATATAAATATGACACAGCGCCACCAGTCGGAAACAATTGAACCACATCTTTCAGAATAGAAGAAAACATTTCGGCAACGAAACCCTTACGTCCTGACACCCGAAGGTGGTTACTATAATCGCTAAGCAAGAGTACAGTTGATACATCCATTTTGATGTAATTCAACATTCACCCGCCGCAAGTAACAAGCGCTCAAATTTTATACCTTTTACAGGTAGCAATGAATGGAAAACAGAATTCTTCGTGTTAACGACACACGTTCGTGGCAATAAAATGAAATGAACTAGGACATTTATTTGAAACTAATCAAACAAACCTCCTAGCGGAGCTGGCTATAAGAGTTCACGAACCATCGAAATATCAACATCTACCCCAGACGGTAATTGTTCGAAATGTTAATTTGTTTATCACAATCGATGGAAATTGATAGACAGACTGTTTCGCCCTTATCGGGGCTCATCAGTATCATCCATCCACCGGGAGTGATAACCAAACCAACATTTCAAACGGTCATACATATTTCTTCTAGTAACTCCATGACATATAAATATGACACAGCGCCACCAGTCGGAAACAATTGAACCACATCTTTCAGAATAGAAGAAAACATTTCGGCAACGAAACCCTTACGTCCTGACACCCGAAGGTGGTTACTATAATCATTTTATTGCCACGAACGTGTGTCGTTAACACGAAGAATTCTGTTTTCCATATATATATATATATATATATATAATATAAATATATATATATATATATATATATATATAAATATATATATATATATATATATATATATATATATATATATATATATATATATATATATATATATATATATACATATATATATATATATATATATATATATATATATATATATATATATATATATATATATATATATATATATATATATATATATATATATATATATATATATATATATATATATATATATATATACACAGTTATTGTACCAACCATGACATGTAGTTCTCTCAATTAATAAATTTTAATATCAATAAATATCATTCATCGGGTGAGCAACTGACTTCATTAACTCAATGATAACTGTTCTTTAGTACAAACAACAAAATTCATACTAACAAGAAAGCGATTTATTGGTTCAATGAAATATTTTTATCGAACCTAAAATTGCATTAGTTGTTTGAACGAATAGTATTTATTCAACAATGAAAGTATTAATTCGCTCAACAATCGAAAATTCATTACACCAAACAAATCGTTCATTGTTCTCATTTTTCAACTAATGAACATGTATTGATTGTTTAAATTATTGGTATTATCATTCTGCAGAGGTTTGGCTCAACAAATATAGTTTTTTGACTCAATGAATGCGTTAATTGGACCTAAATTAACGTACAAATTAATTGTTCCAATGAATTTTTTTATTGTCTTAGATACATTTTTTTGGTTCAGTGAAGAGTAAGTTTAGGTAAGTTACAACATTTTATCGTCACCAAAATATCCTGGATTGATATTACTAATTGAAATTGGACATTGCAAAACCTGAATAGAGTGACATTGAACACATAAATAGTTCTTACGAATATTCAGAAAAATTTGAAAATATTGCAAGCAATAAGTACAAGGATAGTGAGTGAAAGCAGAGATCCTGAAGTTTTCTGCGTAGAGTTACAGTAGTCTGTATCGCAGAAATCACAATTTTGTTGTTGAAATCCAAGTACACTTCCGGTACTTGTCTTCAGTAGACGAGTTGCCGCCGCGTCCACATTCTCGCAGTATCCAGGGTCGTTGACACATCCCCTCAGATAACCAACGGCAATGTAGGAGTCGATTGAAACTGCAATAAAAATTGTTCAAAATTTAGATAAAAACTTCAAATTGAATATGAATATCCAAAATTTTCACTAGAATGAAACACCTAGTGTCCAACAAGGAACACAATACCACGAGTAGCGATAATCAAATATTTGAGTAACGTTTACGTCAATCAAAAGAAAGACAGCTGTTATGATATAGTTAAATATTGAATAGAATATTTTATATGAGCAGAAGTCATTTGAGAAATATTTATGATGATTAGTAATACTAGCCGTGAAATTATGTGGTAGCAACGTAATTAAAGTCACAGCGGGACAGTCAAAATATACCAAAAAGCTTAAGCTTCATCAAAATTTCCAGAAAGCTGTTAATTTGTAAACACGTTAAGAATATAATCACAATTGTATATAGTTACAATAAATATATTAAGTAAATAATTTTTTTTTTTAGTAATTGAGTTTGAAAACCGACTCTATTAAACAGTTTACATTTCTTCACTTTCTCTAAATTTTCATTCGATTACTTTTTCTTTGAGAAAAATTTGTTTATACTTCAATCGATGAGAATTTTTGAAGGCCTTCCCTACGCTACGACACTGATATCTCGAACATGTTCATATCAACTAATGATATCCTTGAAATAGTTCTCTACTATTAATAAAATCTAATTGTTCATTTCCATTTTGATACTACTAAAAATAATATGGAAAAGATTAACGAGGTAAGCTAAATAATAAATCTATTCCATACAAATATGAAGAATGAATTTCAATATATTACCGAGAAAAAGTTGGAACAATATTAATTATGATATTTCATCATTCTCCGACGTTTTCGAATATTATTAAAATTGTTTTCATAGATATTTCTGAAAAAAAAAACTCAGTTACCTTGATTATCCGATAAAGAGCGCATTTTTAACGTAAAAGGGATCAAAGTTGGCAATCTGATTAGACGGACGGCCGGTTCGAATTTGGTAGTTTTGATTGAATAAGTAGATTTTTCAAACTGAATACTGTATGAAAAACCGCTTTTGTAATGCAGCTGCTATTGAGTTTTTTTCAAATTGCCAGTGTTGTAAACATTGAACATTACCTTATACCAATAACTTATTTAATTATTTGAACTACTGAAGGATTCGAACACAGCAAGCCTATCTGCCTATCTCACTCTACCTCTGCTCCTCAAGGTCTGTAGCAGTATGTACATTGTTTTGTCTTACGAAATATTTTTGTATTATGTTTTGCAAGAAGCTGAAATTTATCGTGAACAGATGTTGGAAATGGTTTCCCCCACGATCACTACTGATACTTTCTTCCCTATTAGTCTCAAACTATAGGGGTAATAAATTAATATATTTAGACCGTTTTGTCAAAATTAAGCAGAAATTCACTACTGGCTAGTGTTGATCTTTGTGGTATACGTTTCTTTATTTGTATAAACTTGAATTGCTTTTTTTTGAATATATTTAAGATGTAATACTCTCCTGTAGTCAGTCTTGATAATGACTTCATAACTCGATACAACATGTCGACTATCCTTTACTGCTAAATACAGTATCTTAATATTTTTATATAGTGAAACTTAAGCCAAGAAATAGTTAAAGTAAACCTGTTCTAATATCAAAGAATATAAATACACGCAATTCTAGGAAAATACTACATCATAATTCGTCATTCATAAGTAGTGAGCAAAATAGTTAACAATTGTTATTGTAGAAATACGTAAAGTATGAAACATAAATTCTTCCAATCATAAAAAATTTATGATGTTTCAATAATGTTCAATTTTTTGTGAATTTGTGAAACTTAGACGCATCAAGTTTTTTCTCTTATCAATGACAAAAATTTCAGTAATCATATATTGTACCAGCATCTAAAAAATTGGAAAAACATTACATAGTACGGAGAATGTTGAGTGACTTTATTTTTGGAGATATCCTCTTACTTAAGACTCCATTCACTTATTCTATCGATATTCCATTCAATTTTGAAATTTAAACTATTTTGTTAATATTAATATATTTATACGTAAATGAAAATTCAGTTTTTTATTTTCACTTTATTTTGTGAAACATAACAAATATTTCGCCAAACACGGAAGATATTCCAGATGACTTTTACAAACTGATTATCTATTTCTTAATATAGAAAGGGAAAATAAAATGCTGATAGGGATATCTAAACGCAATCTATTCGCATGTAGATAATAACTCCGGTGTTAGAATATCTAGTTAGGACAAGGAAAACAGAGATTCGACATTCTTCCTGAAATATAATTATAGCTTCAATAAGGAATTTCAAATATTACATACAGAGAAAAAAAGACGATTAACTTAATTTATTAGAAGCCTTCGAAATAAACAATAAAGAAAGTTTCAAAAATAATTTGAAGGAACAATTATATATGATTACGTTTGGTTCCTCCATCCACAATTCGTATTTTTCCTGTTCTATGTTAAGATTATATTCAATTTTCAAAATTTAGTAGGAAATACTCATCTGTAGATGACAGTATGTTTGGCAAAACATTTGTTATTTTGAAGAAAATATATAAAATGAAAAATTGAAGTTTTATTTGAAAAACTGTATAGACCCATCAATCAGTAAATCAATAACTTCTTGGAACGCTCTCAGAGTAATGATTGTAAACATTGTAACGACCCTTTTCTGATTCCTTATTGCCAAAATTTTGTGAGAATGTAGTTGTGCCTTCAACGTTCTAAAGCCTTTGACAAATCGGCGAAGAGGTGTATGACAATTTCAGGTGTTTCCTTGTGTCAGTGTCATGCTGACAACAAACTCGGAACCCCTCGTCACAGAAATAGGAGAATAGGATGAAGACAGACTATGAAAGACATGAGACCCAGAATGATATCCTGCGAAGAATAGTCTAAAATAAAGTTTTTTAATCTTGTCACTATAACAGCGAAATCGAGCCAATAACTCAATTGTAATTATTTCAAGTTCATGAATGTAAAGTCGGCCACGACTTAGGATACTGCTTTGACACTTACATCAATAACTCTCAAATCAATACAAAATAAAAGGTTGAATTGTAATAATGGTACTTGAATGAATGATGACATAAAAAGATTTTGTGTTATATGTCAGTATATCCTTGATAAAATCATAAACGTTTGTGTAGATCTTCCCTTGACGTACCAATGCTGTGATAGTGACAGAATTTCACGTTCTTTCGAGAATGGAATCAGCAGATTACGGAAATTAAACTGGAATATTTTTGAGAATGCAGGTACAAGACTTACGGATTTATAATGTTCGACAGACGTTGGCTTGCTCTTCTTATATATTAGTAGGTGGCTCTTTTGAGTTGATCAGGACATATGTCATATTTTAAGAAACTGTTCACGATATGTGTAACGGGTCTGACTATTTGTTTTATGAATATATTTATTATATACGTTGGGTTACATTTTTCGCAGTGACTTATTCTCTCACTCATGATTTGTTGTATGGTAAACAGTACCTCCTTTACATTCAAGGTAATATATTGTCTCAGTTCGTTATCTTGACCTTGTAATTAGCACTTCTGCTTTTGATAAGTCACATCTGTAGCATCTCAAAACCTGAATGTACCTTGTTCTGCTCAATCCGTTAGTCTTTCTGACCGTATTCGATAGGCACTTACTTTTGTTCTCAGATACCAGGATTCTTTTCGTCTCTTATTTTTTTATCAAATTATTATGTCATTTGTTTGTGTGCTTTGTGTATTTTGTGATTTCTTAATTTACATTAGTACGTCAAGACGAATTCTGCTGTTGTTTTATTCCTCAATAACAGTCATATTTAATTTTTGTGATTATAAGTTTTCTCATTGGATAGGCATGCTCGAATTCAACTGTACAGAGGTTCATGAAGAATATCCACTATCTATTTATATCTTCCATAGATTTGTTATGCCCAGCACTTCGATAGGACTCTCTTCAGTTTATGCTTATATTAAAACTAAGGAACTATTCAGATATCTTCAATAACTTCTATCGTATTAGTTCAGGCTTTCGCGGCCAGTTGGTGAACTACTATTGTCCTGGTTCGGGCTTATGGGCCGGCGTCGGTTGAAATTTCTTCCTAACGTTTCGCTAGCACTAGTGGCGAGCTTCTTCAGGTGTCGTTAAATCTCTGATTCTGGATGTAGACTATTCTACTTCCAGAACAACACTAGTTCAACCCCTATCGTTCTTGAAAATATAAGCATATTAATAGTTAGATAGTTGGGTGTGCTATAAGTGAACAATATTATACTCAACTAACCCATATATCTATATATAATTTCAAATCATCACCTCTGTAATTATATGTTTGACGGTCTGTTAATAAAGATACTACGATAATGCAAGATTAGGAAAAAATGCAATGACAGAATAATTACATGTCGAAGCTTGAGTGTCTTCGAAAAAAAGAGTAAAAATGGACAACACATCGAAATACTCCTTACCGTCACACAAAATGATAAAAACATGGATTTTTGAATTAAGAAAGGATCTCGCAAGGTCCAAAGTTAAGCCACGCTTCGAATTTCACGTGATGGTAATAACTTGTGAGATAATAAAAGAAGATTGAAATTGCCAGAAATAGCGTAGTGTAAAAATATGAGAACAATGCATAACATTTCAAATAACTATTGCGTATAGAGCTACGACTACGAAGAGATGGCGCGCTGGCTAAAGCTTTAGCAGATTTTACGTAAGCAAAATTTTTGTGTTAATTTATAACTATGTATGGGTCTACAGGCCTAAATGTGAATAATTGTCCGAAGGGGAATATAGCGACTGGTCAATAAATTCCGAATATGGCAAACAAAGTTTTATTAGGTAAGAAAATTAGAAGATTATGGCAAGTGTGTCACAAATGAATTGCTTCTTTCTACTGATCACCATAAAAACAATTTAACTTTTAAAGATGAGTCCTCTGCAAATTCATCGGACGTCGGACCAACATTAACAATATATATTTCTAATTGCTCGCTCATCCATCTTGTTTGACAGACTCAGCACTTGACTATTACCTGTTTTCTAACCTCAAATATGTCTTTCTAGAAACCGATTTAAAACAGAGAGGTAGTTATTGGTTTATGAATTACTATTTTGAGAAGCTCGATGATTCATACTCCAGTTCACACCAAAAATATTGTATAACTAAATTAGAAGCTCTCAGGAAAATTCCATCTATTCTCTGGATATAACAACTATGAAATTAACCTAAATTGCAATTTACTCACTCTCATATTCAAATCTTCCACATTTATTTGCACCTGCTGAACATTCGGTTTTTGGCAGTGACGAGCTGCCTCTCACACAATCTTCACCGCCATTGCATTCATAGCATCTGAGTCCATACCCTGAAACACATAAAAATGAAATAAGGAGACTGTTATTCTGAAAAATGAATTCAAATTAATTAGAATTATTATTAATTATAATCTGCATAAGAACTTATTTGTAATTTGTTATCCATTCTAAGTGGCCCACATCGGTATAATCTAGAGTATAGCATGGATCTCCCAAACTTTGAGAATAAAGAGATACACTTTTTAGAGAAAGATATAAGACAGCTAGTCCTTCGTTGAAAAGCATTACAACAGCTACCTGAATAATTCGATTTTACTCCTGAACAATTCCTTGAATTGGATTAACTTTTATAAACATAGTTTCAATTCGTTACAGCTGTTTTAGAAAAAAATTCATAATTAAAAATTGTGAACTTATAATTTTGTGTTCATATATTATTGATGAATTTATAATTCGTGAATACGCTGCTCAAATATATTTACTAATAATACAAGAATATTACTATAAATACTATTTACATTTGGGAACATCACTACATTTAATTTTGCTAAAAGTCTTAATTTAAAAAAAAAATTAATGTTACTAACGTATTATACTAAATTAACTTCATTTTCAATATCATAAAACAAATTTGATATTCTAGTTTTCATTACTAATTATAGTTGAAAAAAAGTATCAAAAATAATTTTCAATAGACTTCAATTAACGATTGCATATATATCAGTTTTTGATTTTAAGATGTCGATCTTGTTCAAAGCGATTAGTTATTCATACCTGAGAATGTTATTTTCTTAAAAAAAAATATTCTCGTGAAAATATTCTGAATTCTAATAATTTGTTCCAATGTTCATATGATTAAAAGGTCTAGTCCACACAAAGATTTAAATCTAGTTCATTAGATTATATTATAGAAGCATGATTTGATAAAGGTCGGGAATTAATATTCTTATTACCCGAAACATGAGAAACTAGTTTTATCGAACAATTCTTATCATTTCGTACGAATTGAGAACAGAGACATTTCTTTGTTAACTTTAGAATGTATTTTCTTATTTATGAAGCTGTTTTATCTGAGCAGAATATTGCAATGTTATTCAATAACAGATTTTGATTGTTTCGAGAAGGGACTAACTCATATTTTACCGTCACTTATGGTTTAATGTGAAAAGAATTTTTCGATATCAAATATCCTGCATGTTCAGTTAAAATAATTGTTTTTTATAGATATACTTAGACGTAGTTCCCTCATATTATATCGAGTGTTGAAAGTGTAAATACCTGTATGCATCTCCTTTAAAAAAGGACTACTTATGCTTTAGATCTAGATCAATCATTCAATAATGAACAACAATAATTTCGTTCCTCAGAATATTATGAAAAAATCACGTTAACAGTTTTTGATGAATTCTATCACTTTGAAAAGCCCAAAACACTGAAGAAAAATAGATATCTTGAAGAGGCGGCAAATTAAGAAATACGCACACACACACACACACACACACACATATATAAATATATATATATATATATATATATATATATATATATATATATATATATATATATATATATATATATATTAGACCATTTTTCAATGAAACTGTGAAAATATTATTCATGATGACTTAACAAAATTATCCTGGGCTCTTATTATGAATATTGAGAGGTGTGTCGTTACGACTATTTGTTTTTCAACAGTAATCGCATTTTTTACCTAATGCTCGTAAATTGTCAATCTGAAGAACTTGGTCGATATATATTCTTGGAGGACATTAAATTTCCTACAAAAAAGCATGCTTAGTAAATTGACGCGAAACTAGCCGTTTCTTTGTGAACGTGCCTTAAACATTGATTTGTTTTTTAAATTTTTTGTTGTTATTTTGGATGTTCATAATTAACTCAGAAGAAAGGCACGATTACTAGGAAATGACTCATTTTATGTCAATTTATTAGGAATGCTTCTTTGTAGAAAATTTGATTTCCTCGGTCAAATTTTTCGGATTTATGATTTATGAGGCTTTTCAAGGTAGAAAATACGATTATTGTTGAAAAGCCAATAGTCGTGAAGATACACCTTTTAATATTAATATTAAGGGCACAAAATTTCACTAGAATTTAGTTTTGTCATCATGAATATATAACTAATATTTTCACAGTTTCGTTAAAATAATGTTAATTTTTTGGCCCAGTATAATATATATATATATATATATATATATATATATATATATATATATATATATATATATATATATATATATATATAGAGAGAGAGAGAATTTACAACACTAAATCTTCGAATGAAATTGAAAATATAAAATATATCAAACATTGTACGAAAACTAATAAAAAAGGTTTTTTCATATTATTTCATAGTCCACGTAGCATAT
This sequence comes from Cynegetis impunctata, assembly GCA_030704885.1. Classification (NCBI taxonomy): domain Eukaryota; kingdom Metazoa; phylum Arthropoda; class Insecta; order Coleoptera; family Coccinellidae; genus Cynegetis; species Cynegetis impunctata. The sequence goes on along the minus strand of JARQZK010000973.1, from coordinate 33,461 downwards.
AAAAGAAATAAATAAACAAACGAAATTTATCAGAATAGATAGTTCCTAGATAGATCATACCTAGATCAGTGAATCGCATGCGAAATTTTGTGTGGTTGCATAAGTAAATATAGGTGTTTAAGCGCGATGCCTCGGCTTCCCTCAATCAAAATCAGGGGTACGGGTTGCCGCATCGTTTGGTCCAAATCTTTCAATACAAATTATGAAAATGATACAAATTCAGAACTTTTGTTATACATACTCACGATTATGGAAAGAATTCCGACGAAAGAGGCGAATTGATTTCGTCTTTTGATTTTTGAATCATATTTGATGCTAGAAGAAGCGGTTATGTTCAAATTTTTAATAAATATATTATTCCCTAACCTTTCTGATATCTTTCCTTCAAATTTTGAATAGCCTATTTCTTGGGTTTTCATATTTTTTCTCTGAGTTTTATATATATTTATTTCTTAACTCTTATGTATATTTTATATCTTCACATTTTATGATGAATATTGTATGTACATGTCCTCGCAATTATTTTATATTTTTTGATGTAAAATGAAAGAGTTAATTATGGATGAGCTACGATCAATCGACACCCCTATTATTCTTAATAAATAGTTTAGGTCAACTGCCTAAAACTTGCTACTAGCTATATATATAATATATATATATATATATATATATCATATATATATATTATATATATATATATATATATATAATATATATATATATATAATATATATATATATATATATATATATATATATATATATATATATATATATATATATATATATATATATATATATTTATATATATATATATATATATATATATATATATTTATACTTATAATATAAATATATAAAATATATATAATATGAAGTTATATACAAATATGCATTTAATTATTAAAAATAAGTACTTTCTTTTATATTTTGTGCTCTAAATGGGTAATCACAGCGGAATATCAATATATGATAACAGTAAAAAAGTGAATTTAATTGTTAGAAACCTTGGCCAATCGACAGTAGTATTACACCTATGACAGCGATGAAATAAATTTCCTTGTTCATCTTGAATTTATATTTAGAACACACTAACGAAATAAAATTGGACAACACTAATGGCAACCCTGATCAACAAACTAGAAACTGAAAACGAATTTTCTATGAAGCCCACATCCAATATCGAAAGGAAGGAGATTATTGAGTGTATCCAGTGGCGGATTTACAGACATCAACTTTTCCCGTATGGTTAGTATCCTTGAGAACTATGGTGTACCGTGTTAGATCCTTGATTATTTCTACAGCAAAGAATTATCAAAAAATATTGTTTTAAGCAAAACATATCTCAATCATGTACAACTTTTAAAGTAAGGTAAGGCATGTCTTTCAACTATACAATACATAATATGAATAAAGCTTACATAAAAAATATACATTTGGCGAAATGAATATAAATATTAATTATTACATCTCACAGTTTGAAAACAATACAATAAATATATCTTTTATTAATTATTTGTTAGTATTATAGTTTAAGTTAAATTATAAAAGCATTACAATTCTTTTTTGCGATACTTTGAATTCGCAATTCTACTTTTGCAGAAAAATCTAAATCCCATGTTTTCTCACATTAAACCGTACCTAACGAATACGATGTACCTACATGTATATTATTTAAAAAGCAACTCATCAGAAAGAAAAATGATCGCTGAGCTCATAAAAATTATTTTTATAATTTTAAGACATAAATATATATTCATATATAATTTTGAACTAATTTTGAATTCTAAAAGTCTAAACAAATCCATACGCTCCACCGCAATTCACGAAAGTATACCAGTATTTCATTCCAACTGCAACCAACATTACATTTCTTCGAAAAACACGGGCGTTTTAGCCACGGTTCCACATATCCCCCAATAATGGCAAGGCGAGATGACGTAATCCGGGGTCGGCGGAGAAGACTGCTACGAACTCAACGTGTCTGGGCCCGAAACCCCCATGAAGATTACCTGTTGTGTTGGCGGATGGTTCTGAGGGCTGTATTGTTTTTTTCTTTTCCCGATTTTATAAACATAATGAGGGTGCGTGAGTTAGAAAAAGTTGTTTTTAGCAAATTAATTTTGTAGGAAAAAGTGGATTTAAAAGATAATGGACGTCCGACCGGAGTTTTGAATATAATTCAGGAACAGAAAGGATTTGAAAATTGGCCTGGTTTTAGGAAAAAATTTGATGAAAACATTTACAAAACTCCGTGGTTGTGTGGATGTGATGAAAGTGATGCTTTTCTTGTTTTGTTTGTTTAATATTTGGAGGCGATAAAAATTGGATAAAGGTAGGTGTTCGTGATCTCAAACATTTGGTAGACAATATTAAAAAACATGAAAATTCTCCAAAGCATAAAAATAGTCCAGTAAGTTTTCAGCTCTTAGGAAATGTGAATATTGAGTCTTTTTTACGTAGGGTTTATGCAGATAAGATAAATATTCGTTTTTTGCACGAATGCATTTTGTTACAAAATTATTGATTTAGATAAATTGATAAATCCCTTGAAGATATTCTATTGGCTAAAGATTAAGCCTAAAACCAAAACCAGATACACAAATATGTATAACTAAATATTATTTTTGCGTCCACCTGAAGACAAACTCACAAGTTGCCTCTGCTTTTTATTCAAAAAAGTAATTTCAATGCCATATAGTACAGATTTTTGAAGATCGTGTTCACAGTAAACACAATAACTTTCGAAAATATAATTTTTTCACTCAAATTTTTTTTTAATGTACTCATTCGACTGGCGAATAAAAAATTTCAGTATTGTTTTATTTTATTATAAAAGTTGGCTTTGTGAAAAAGTTAACAAATGTACTAACTTAAATTGAATGTAAACATTCAAATTAAATAATTTGTGTACAACATGAGCGCTTAAGGCATACTCATTTAGATATTCCAAACTTTTCCTAACTACAAATAAAATAATTAACTGATAAAATTTATCAATTTTCTAATCAGCAAATTGTTCAACTTCATATTTTGTGGAGGGAAATTTTTTATTGTCAAGTCGCCGTCGTTCAAGTATCGGTCATTCGATGAATTTGAACCAAAAGACTATAACTCTATAAGATATCGAACTAGTTTTTTATTTAATGAACATTAGTGAATTGTAGTAAGTATCTTTTACGCATAAAGAAATAACTTTCTGAAATTGAATTTGGCGATTTATAAACTTGCAGCAGTCATGATTAGAAGACCCTCGATATTATATCAAGATTGAGTTCCGTAAGATCTCATAATTATTAGGTACCTACCTATACGGAGAAAAAATTATAGCAGTTATCAGTGAAGAAAATATGTAAAAATAACTAAATTTCTACTATAATATCGAATCGCTATTGCGATATTCTGAAAATTCACGATCATTAACGTATAATTAATAAAGCCTTTAGCAATTGTTTACTCAGAGAAGTTGAAATATTTATTATTTAGCACTGTATATGGGACTATTTTTCAATTTTTGTTAAATATTTTAATTTCTCTCCAATTTTCGAAACTCGTATTTTGTGTGTGTATAATGATTTTTTTTTTCAATTTTTAAATCGAAATAAAAAATTTATGAAATAAATTTGCCGCCATAGGCTCCAGCCTACTCAGCCTGCTTGTAAATCCGCCACTGAGTGTATCATACAGGTCGGTTAGTTACTCACTCAAAGTCTCAGGACGTTATTCCTCCCATGAATTCAGTAGTGGAAATTAAACACTCTGAGAATTACATAATTATATATATATATATATATATATATATATATATATATATATATATATATATATATATATATATACAGGGCCGTAACCAGCACTGATTTCTAGAGGGGGCTGAACAAATTCTTGAAGGATGCTTGTTTTTTACATAGTACTAAAATCTGTATACGTGAAAAAATGAAAGGAATATTCAGCTTTTTCTGTCTCTTTACCTGGAAGTATATACTGGAAAACGAATATTAATTGAAAAATATTTTGGAAAAATAAAAAAATTTATTATGATAAAAATAATAAGTAAAAAATCTCTCCTAGAAAACTCTAAATAAATAGAACTAATAGAAATAAAAAGTACTAAAAAAAATAAAAATTTACTTTCATCATTAAATATAAATTTCATTCAATTCATTCATGGAGATGATATTTTCATTGATTAATATTGTTGAATGTAAAATTCGAAAAAAAATTATACTTAAAATGTTAAATTCAGTTGTGTCTATTAGATCTCACTTGGAAATAAATGAGATTTGCTGTAAATAATTTGAGCCTAGCAAAGCTATGTATGTAAATTTTAATTCTGATATGTATCAGTAGCAGAACCAATCCACAACTTCAAGCACAGACAAAGATGATGATGAAGTAATGATGTCTTGTGAACAGTTTATATAAAAATAAAGATATTTATAACAGAATCGTGGTTTCGATTGTAATAGTAATTTAAGTGAAAAGTCCCGAAAGTACCTATTACTGTTTTTCGGACGAGTAGGCAACATGTTGGGTGCACTATTTTTTCGTGCAGTTGCGAAAATAATCATGATTGCGATTTTGGGCTACAAATTAGCAGCAAAACACGTATGTGATATTATGTACAAGTGAATTTTATATGAAAAATACTTGTTACCAATTTTTTCCCGTTAACATGTCGCAACCACGGTTGCGCTTTTGGGCGACAAATTAGCGTCTAAAGTGCAACACGGCTCTGAAAACTCTGGCAACACTGATGGTAGCCGCTCGTGTGTCGCTATTTCATTTTAGGATAAAAAACGTCAACATGTTTTGCCAGTTGAAAGATGCCACAAATAAATAATTTTAAGTCAGTTTTACAATTAGGTAGATTTGTTTGTAACTAGGGTAGTTTTATGTTTCAACAGAGATATTAACATTTGTGGTTTGTAATCATTCTGGTATCTTTTTTAGAGGGGGCTAAGATAATTCCAGAGGGGGCTCAGCCCCCTCTGGTGCCCCCTGGATACGGACCTGTATATATATATATATATATATATATATATATATATATATAGAAATTTTTGTTATTTATCGACCTTTAAATGTACTAAGTAGGTAGATGAATGTTATCGGGTATAGGTCTTTGGAAATAAAACTAAACCATTAATCCATTAAATTCTCAATATTTCGCCAAATTTTATTGGCTTCATCAGGAGAAAATCTACAACACAAAATAACAGTTGTAAGCAGAAAATACAAATACAAATATGTGTGAATAAAAACTTAGGAAATACCGTGGACAAGAACATACACGAGTGAAAACACAAACTCTTCAAGGAACAGTAAAATACAAGTTACACTAAGTCAAATGCTCACAGCCAAATGAATCAATAAATAATGCAAGCGATAAAGAACATGAAAAACTTATAGAAAAAACAAACAAAAATTTTTTTCCTTAAAAACAAAAACCGTCATGTGTGAGATAACAGAAAAGTCAGGTCTGAATGAATAGTTTAAAAATGGAACGAACTACAAAATTGCACTGTAAATATTACTTAATAGATTTATGTCAGATTCGAAATTAACTGTACTGAGTGTTTTTTTGATGTAATACATTGTACAGGAGAATATTTCTTTTACGCTGCCGTACTTCTGAGATAATACCCAGACATATTCATGAGGGTTTGAGAAATATGGGGAGCTTATTGATGGATTCATATAACTTAAAATGGTTTGGTTTGGTTGATAGGTTCTTTCAGAAGATTAGCGTTCAAATTTTAAATTTTGAGATAAAAATAACATGTGATAATGTTTCGAGATGTCAAAAGTTTATTGATTCAATCAGGTGCAAAATGTTGACAGTGTTGCCGGAGCATATTGTGAGGGAATATTGTGACAGAGTGAAAAAGTCTTACATGTTCACTTTTAACAAACTAAAAATTCAAAACACCCAAAAATTTAATGAGCTGTTCAAAAGACAATCTATACTCAAGAAATGTTTTGATGATAATTCACATTGGTTCAAAAACTTCTCCAGTGTTGATATTCCAGTGGATATCTCAGATTTTTGCAATTACGTTGTACTCATGGGGACCTCAAAATGAATGATCTTCTTGCCGATGTTGAAAACATAATAGACTCTGTTTCACCTGAACACAGGAACGCATTGAGATCAAAATCTACTAATATTATAACTAATTTTGTTAATCGTTCAAAGTATGAAAAACGGGGACCTTTTATTGAACAATTCAAGAAAACACAACAGTTCCTAAAGACAAATTCAGCACTGCCAATTGTACCTACAAGCTGACAAGGGAGGTTGTACTGTGGCAATGGATCGCATTGAGTATATTGAAAAAACAGAAAGTATGTTGAAGGATGAGACCACATATATAGTTTTGAATAAGAATCCTACTGATAAAATACAGAGAAAATATAACGATCTTATTAAATATTTGAGCATGAAGGGCGAAATTAGTAAAGAAAAAGCAAAATCATTAACTATCTACAACTCATCTTATCCTTAACTATATTGCCTTCCCAAAATCCATAAAGAAGGCATTCCTCTTTGTCCGATTGTTAGTTCTGTGAATTCCACCACTTATAACATCTCAAAATTTCTGGCTGGCATACTTAAAACAGCTTTCGAAGATCAAGAAACTTACAACGTTAAAGATACTTTCCAATTTGCTTCATCCATTAGGAAAAGTATCACCAGCTGGTTACGTACTAGTATCATCGGACGTAGTTTCTTTGTTCACTAATATCCCACTAGAGTTGGTGGTAATGATTATAAGGAAAAAATGGCCACAGATTTCCAAACATACTTCTATCTCGGAGAATAATTTCGTGTTGTTGTTGGAGTTTATTTTTAAGCACACATATTTTAGTTTTAACAATGTTTTCTATGAACAAATTTTTGGTACTCCTATGGGGTCGCCCATAAGCCCCATCTTAGCTAATATAGTGTTAGACTATTTGTTAGACAATGTACTTCAGCAGCTGCCTTTAACAGTTCCTTTCATGTATAAATATGTGGATGATCTCTTGTGTTCTGTGCCTTCTAGTGAGATTCAAATTACTTTGGGCATATTCAATTCTTTCAATCAATTTTTGAAGTTTACTCTTGAGTTGGAGGATAACTGTTGCATTCCTTTTCTTGACACAAAAGTTATACGAACTGAGGATAATGTTGTTATTTTGGATTGGTATTCAAAGCCTGCGTCTTCTGAAAGATTCCTCAATTATCAATCTAATCATCTTAACAATCAGAAGATTGACACTGTGTTGGCTATGAAGAAAAGAGTTACTTCCATTAGTGACGATAGATTTCTACAGATTAATCTGAGAAAATTATATAATATATTCAAAAACAATGGTTATCCTGAACACCTTTTGAGGAGGCTTATTTTTAATTCGAAGAGTCATTGTGAGGAAAAAAATGAATTGATTGTTCCTTTGATGTCATACACGAAACTTCCTTTCAGTCCAAATTTGACGAATACTTTGGTGTCAGTTTTTAAACACTTTGTTAATGTTAACATAGTTAGATACAACCCTAAGAGAGTATCGCATCTTTTCAGAATAGTCAAAGATAGAATGCCTTCTGCCTTGAATGCTAATGTAATTTATAAAATAGGTTGTAATGAGTGTGAGGGAGTTTATATTGGACAGACGCAACAATGGCTCAAGCAAAGAATCACTCAGCACAAGAGTGATTGTAAAATTCTGAAGAATTCATGTACGTTAGTTGAGCATCATAAGGAAACAGGGCATTTGTTTAATTTTCCTGATGTAAAAATTTTAAAATACGAAAGTAATTAAAAAAAAGACTCTTTCATGAAATGTATTACATCAAAAAAACACTCAGTACAGTTGATTTCAAATCTGACATAAATCAATTAAGTAATATTTACAGTGCAATTTTGTGGTTCGTTCCATTTTTAAACTATTCATTCAGACCAGACTTTTCTGTTATCTCACACATGACGGTTTTTGTTTTTAAGAAAAAAATTTTTTGTTTGTTTTTTGTATAAGTTTTTCATTTTCTTTATCGCTTGCATTATTTATTGATTCATTTGGCTGTGAGCATTTGACTTAGTGTAACTTGTATTTTACTGTTCCTTGAAGAGTTTGTGTTTTCATTCGTGTATGTTCTTGTCCACGGTATTTCCTAGTAAGTTTTCATTCACATATATTTGTATTTGTATTTTCTGCTTACAACTGTTATTTTGTGTCGTAGATTTTCTCCTGATGAAGCCAATAAAATTTGGCGAAATATTGAGAATTTAATAGATTAATGGTTTAATTTTATTTCCAAAGACCTATACCCGATAACTTTCATCTACTTAGTATATATATATATATATATATATATATATATATATATATATATATATATATATATATATATATATATATATATATATATATATATATGTTCGAACTCTTCGGTTCGGGAGATTTGATGAAACTTTGCTACGGAGGCGATTTATGCCTAACCGCGAGTTTCCACCCCGTGGAAATAAACCTCAAGCAAGAAATTTGTATATTGGGAAAAATAATTACCGATGGTGGCGCTGCATTCGCCGTATCAGCTGTTCCCGAAACGAGTACTCTTTTATGATTATACTATTAACCTATTTGTATTTGTGAGATTGTTTATTAGTGTTTATTGTTCTCAAACCTATTTTTCAACTGAAAAATTTTTGGCTTCGATTGTGGATCTTGTTAATCTTTCCTTTTAAAGAAGCTGTGGAAATATGGCATAAGAGGACGAGCCTATAAATGGCTGAATACATACATACTCCAAAGTAATCAATATGTCGTGATCGAGAAAAATTAAATCAAAGGAGTATCACATGTAAAAGAAAACACGGGGGGAATACAACAAGGAAGCATCCAAGGACTTCTCTTGTTCATAATTTTTGTGAATGACTTGGAATTTTCAAGCCGAGAGCCTGTACAAGAAGGAGAAAATGAACGGGATGATACAGAAACAGAGAGTGACTGGATGGATTCCTCTACACAAGAATTGGAAAATGAGCCACATATCACTCAATACGCTGATGATACAAATATCCTGGTGACTTTAAAAGGAACCATAGATAGGGCGAGGAAACATTTCACAATGATAGAGAAATGGTTTAACAAAAATAAATTAATACTAAATAAAGAAAAAACAACAACAATTCGCTTCAGAACAAGACAGGCAAGAGCTAGAATACCAGAGGAAATTGAACTAGGGAACATAGTTCAACCATTAGTTAAATCATCTAAATTTCTTGGAGTCCACCTTGATGAATTTTTAAATTGGGAAGAACACGTAAAAAATATCAGTAAGAAACTAAACTCCACTACATATGCTCTCAGAAGTATTCCTTTCATATGGATGAAGCGACTTTGAAAGTTTTTTATTACGCCTGTTTCGAGGCAAGTGCAAGATATGCAATCATGTTTTGGGGATCCTGTTCCAGTGTTCAACACATCTTTGTGATCCAGAAGCGGGCTATAAGAAGTATATTCAAAATGAAGATAAGAGAAAGTTGTAGAGGAGTATTCAGAAGGCATGGACTCCTTACAATATACGCACTTTATATCTATGAGTGCTTGATGTTCTCAGTTCGCAACATGGGCTACTTCCAAGCAGAAAGACATCACAGTTATCCAACAAGATCTAATGACATCATATATCCGAGTCATAGACTGTCACTTACCGAGAGGGGAACATATCTAGATGCATCAGATTCTTCAACAAGATACCAAGTAGGCTACAACATCTAAGAACACAGAATTGCTTCAGGAAGAAAGTTAAAAAATATTCGATTGTTTTGGAACCCTATAGTTTACATGAATTCCTAATCATAAATTAGTTTCTATTTTGTTTTTGACACTGTTTCTTTTTAGTTGCATTTCCTGTATAGTTTGACACCTTTTGGGATTGTAACTCATTTTGAAATAAAGAGATATATATATTTATATAATTTTTATTTTATTTTTTTATAAAGTCAACGGATCAATGATCCTTTTCATACAATAAGTATAAATACAAATTCAGTGAACAAGTAATAATAACAATATATAAATATGTCACTGAACAACCTTAACATATTTCCCAAGTTGCACAGTAGAAGAGTTTAACAATCATAACCAGCCTAGAAATCAACAATTTGTTTCAGTTCTTTTTAAATAAACTTAAACTTTCAATTGATATCAATTCCACTCTTACCTGTTTTCATTCTATAATCTTCAGGACTGAAATTTCGTGAGCATACTCTCATATGCTTGGTTACTGGTTTTCCCATCAACAAAACATTCTCCCAGGCTTTACGTCGATCAACTTCTTCTACGATTCCTCTTTGTTGATTATGTGAACTTTTTGATTTTTACTTGGGAAATAATGAAAATGGATTTCAGGATTCCTAGATTTTTTGGAGCTGCATCCATAAACACAGCAATTAGTGTTCTTCACTGTATTTTTGTATTCATATTTTTTTATCAGAATAAAAAGCCAATAACACTAAACAAATAAACGTACGTTCGAACCGAACGAAAAACGAATACTCGTTTCGGGAAGTTTCAGCTTACGCCGCTAGGGTCGCATAGAGCTGTGTTTTGCTCAATATATATATATATATATATATATATATATATATATATATATATATATATATATATATATATATATATATATATATATATATATATATATATATATATATATATATATATATATATATATATACATATATATATATATATATATATATATATATATATATATATATATATATATATATATATATATATATATATATATATATATATATTTATATAAACAGGGCCGGGAAAAATGTTCTCCCAAATTTTATACTGCCTCTGTGCTCGAATTAGTGAGGACATGGGAGCTAAGAGTATTTGCTCATGAATTTGATGGGCGAACATGGTGCCTTCATTATCGAAACATTTATGAAAATTAATGTATATATTCAAGTTACTTTCTTTACTGTACTTAAGGTACTTTCTTTTTAATACTATATAGAATGCAAGAAAGTAATGAATTTTTTTAAATAAAATGCTTCGCATTCGAGATACAGTTTCAAGAAAAAAATTTCATTTTCATCATAACTTCCCTACCAGTCCAAATATATCAACACAATTTGGTACACTCTTTTTGACAAGCATATTAAATTTTTTGGTGTAAAAGTTTTCGAAAAATTTCTACCAGTGGCGTTCGAACAGGATTTATGTTGAATTATTTTGAAGAAAAAAATAGTACTATACTGCTTTTTCTTAAAACCATTATTTTTGAAATACTTATATATTCTGAAGTTAATTTGGTCTCTTGATATTCATTTCGTACGACGAACGGTTTTCGTTTAAAGAAATAAAAGCCATTTTGATGCATGGCAAAATCGCTAAATTCTGATATGGTGTTTTATATGCAAAACTTTTTTTAGTCCAATTTGTATTAAAGTTATCTCAATTAATTACATTATAACGAAATATAAAAATCTAGAGTGGTAGGAAAGTTATGATAAATTTTTTGCCTAAAACGTTGACACCCTGTATCTCGAGACTCATGTCGGTAGCTAGCTACACTAGAGATTTGTTTAATGCATTTCGTTTTGTTGAATCAATGTCCTCGTTTTTCATTCTTATGTATATATATATATATATATTTATTCGAATTGTTGTTGCCTGTGAACTATTTCTAATCTTTTGATAATTTTTTCTCAAAAGTTTTGATAAAGCCATGAATGTCGTGGCGAAACGTCAACTTTTCAATAAAATCGAGTTTTTTAAGATTCAACAAGCCTGTTATTGCTAATAATTATCAAAAGATTAGAAATAGTTCACAGACAACAACAATTCGAATAAATAATTAAATATTGCAAGCTGAAAATATGGCAATGATCCCAAACTTTTTCAAGAATGTGGAACAACAGCACGGGCAACAAGCAGTTATTATTTTGAAAAATATTTGTTCACTCGACAAGAAGATTACCAATCTGAAGTCAAGAAGAATTTTTTTACTGCGTTGCAAGCATGAAAATCTGTGTCCTACATTCCTTAAGCTGAGAGTTTCTAACATTATTCTTAACTGTGAGTACCTTTCTAGAAGATTTGAAATTCTAAATGAAAATTTCATTAAAAAAACACTCAATTTAATAATTACCGACACTGTTAAAACTATCAATATTTTGACGAAACGAATAAATACTCTAACAAACACATTACAACAAATTCTTCCTAATGAAATTTTACTTAATTTTTTACAACATGAAGAAATTAAAAACAATAACCTAAGTAAAATCAATAAAAACAGACACATCAAAAAATTGAACAAACTAATATCTAACCAATCACCACAACCAATAGTAGAAGCAACATCGCATGAAAATAGCGTAATTAATACCACTACCACTGTTTTACCTTTTTTCGTCGAAGAAACATTAAATTTAGACCCCAAACACTCTATTGAAATTAATAATATCACACAAATACCAATTAATAATATTATAGCTAACATAGAAAAAGGTATTTCAAATTTATGTCCTGAAACTCAAAATTCCATTAGACAAAAAATAGCACAAACTATAAAAACTCACCACAATAAATACAAAAATGAAAAACAAACATTACATAATACAGAAACTATCAAAAACTTATATAAAACCAAAAAATTCATCAAATATAATCCACAACTAACAATAACTAAATCAGACAAAGGAAACAAAACAGTTATACTAGAAACAAATACATACAAACAAAAAATTTCTGCAATGCTTAGTGATTCTTCTACATATAAACAAATTAAAAAAGATTTAACTGAGACTCTGCAAAATGAAAGTAACAAATTGTTTAAAACATGGCAACAAAAAAATTTCATTTCTCCACAAAAATCAAAAGAATTAATTCGACACAACAGCCTTCCACCTAAATTTTATGGTCTTCCTAAAATACATAAAGAAAACATACCATTAAGACCTATCGTCTCTTATATTCAATCACCTCTATATAATCTCTCTAAATTTCTTTCTTCAATATTGAAAAATATAGTAAATCAAAATCCTTATTATATCAAAAATTCTCTCGATCTAGTAGACCATCTTAAATCTTTGAAAATACCTAACAATTACAAATTTTTCTCATTAGATGTTGTTTCTCTTTATACCAATATTCCAAATTCTTTGGTTCCAATAATAATTAATGACAAATGGGATATTATCAAAAATTATACAAATATTCCTAAAACCGATTTTATAGAAGCAATTCAATTTGCTCTTGGTACAAACTATTTTCAATATGAAAATAGCTTCTACCAACAAATTGATGGTGTAGCAATGGGAAGTCCTATTTCCAGTGTTATAGCTCAATTAGTTTTAGAATATTTAGAAGAAAACGTATTACATAATTTGAATGAACAAATTATAACTTTCAAAAGGTATGTTGATGATTGCCTTATAATAACATCAGAAGATTTTATTGATGATATTCTCAAAAAATTCAACGACTTTAATAGGAAATTACAATTTACTCTAGAAAAAGAAACAAACAATACATTAAATTTTCTTGATATTACTCTCATGCACAAAAACAATGAAATTATCACAAAATGGCATAGGAAAGAAATTTTTTCACAAAGAACATTGAACTACAACAGTACACATCATTTGTTACAAAAAAAGAGTTTAATAATCGGATATATAGACAAAGCACTTAAACTTACTTCACCTACACACAGACATGAAACATTACAAGATGTCCATAAATTACTCATAAAAAACGATTACCCAATAAAACTTATACAGAAAATCACTAAAAATAGAATTCATAAACTGTACAACACATTAGAAACATCAAAAAAAAAATATAAACAAAAAATATATTCCTCTTCCATATATTCCTCATTTAAGTAATAAAATTTCACAAATTTTAAATCCACACGATATTAAAGTAGCCCATACCGCACAAAATCAAATTAAACAAATATATTCTAAATTAAAACGTAAAACACCTCTTCTACAAAAATCTCATGATGTTTATAGTATACCCTGTAATAATTGTAATGAATCATATATAGGACAAACTTTTCAAAATTTAGAAGAAAGATTAAAAGCACACAAATATACCAGAACACAAACCACAGCACTAATAAAACATAAAAACAATGAGAATCATACTTTCAACTTTAATAGCACAAAAATTTTAGAAATAGAAAAAGATCAAAAACGCAGAGAAATTTTAGAAATGTTACATATTCAAAAAAATTTAAATAAAGTCGTAAATGATAGAACAGATATCAAACATTTAAGTTCAATATACGCAGATTTAATTCAACAAACAAATTCTAACCACAACAGTAGTCTGTTTCTATAGAAATTTTTCAAATCAATAAATGTCAAAGAAATTTCAATTTTTTCTCAAAAGTTTTGATAAAGCCATGAATGTCGTGGCGAAACGTCAACTTTTCAATAAAATCGAGTTTTTTAAGATTCAACAAGCCTGTTATTGCTAATAATTATCAAAACATTATATATATATATATATATATATATATATATATATATATATATATATATATATATATATATATATATTAATAATATTTATTTCAAAGATTATCACAGATGGATCAGGTACAAATGATGAAATTGAAACATGTCAGACGAAACCACAGTTTAAGTGTGAGTGATAGCTTTGGCAGTTGATAAGGAATAATTTTTTGTGTGTTTTCTTTATCACTTTGAAAATGTTCCTTGTATATGGTGCCCCCATTCAGTATTTGGTGAGCATGCCATGATCACTATTTGGCAGTAAAGTTGTGACAATTTACTAATAATATCGAGATTTTCTTCACTTCAGAAGTTGCAAATACCTTCAAAAACGATGGAACAAAAGTATTTAAACGGAGTTCTTATAAATTTGTTTATTATTTTTGGACAGTTTGATAAAATTATGAGCAGAACATGTAAAAGTTCAATAAAATGTATCCGAATCTACCGCCAATAAATTTTAAGAAACGTATACGAATTCAGAACAATTTCAATGCGTATGGATAAACTTTAAAAAAGCACTAAGAGACTTGATAGTGGAAATATTGATATAAATAATTATAAAAAAGGAAAACAATTATGTGGAATGATTCACAATATGTTCGAATCGCTGGACGTTCACTTTCAAGCACTTCAAAATGCGGGCGTTGACTGATTTCGACGTGGCAGATCTGATCTCATTCCAATGATCCAAAGCTTCAAATGTTTGGGTAATATTTTGTTACAATAAATCTCTCGAACGCACACCAAAAATAATAAACAAATTCATAAGAACTTCGTTTGAATAGCTTTGTTCCATCGTTTCTGAAGGTATTTTCAACTTCTGAAATGTCAAAAATATCGATATTGTTAGCAAGTTGTCACAACATTGTTGCCAAATAGTGATCATGGCATGCTCACCAAATACCGAATGTACAAGGAACATTTTCACAAATAAATGGTAATAAGTCCGAAACTAGTTAGGTATAGGTATAATATACATAGATAAAAAGAAAATTCCAGCAGCTTTTCGAATTTTCAATAATATACAGGGCATTCCATTGGAAATAACTGACTTTCGGTCACTTTTTCAAGCCAACAAAATGAATGCATTTTTTTACCACCTTGTATTGAATTTACGCAGATAAGACTGAAGTGTAGGAAGCCCCCAACAAGTATCAACAAACTCCAACGCAAATTTCGAAATCATAATATTTCCCAAATCAAAGATATCAGCGTTTTAATAGGTCCTGATTTCCGAAGAAAAAAAATGAAAATAATTTTAATTTCGAAGATTGTAACAGATAGGTATAGGGAAATATCAGTTATTGGAAAATTATTGGAGATTCTAAAAATAATATTATATACAGGGTGTTCCATTTGAAAACTCAAAGTAGCTACTACTTTCTAATAGAAGTGGCATTACCGCATTACCAAAAATATTTTAGTTGGGTAGAGAATGTCCGACTATGCCCTCCATTGAATCAAAGTGATCAGTTGTATGGTTCACCAGAAACGTCTAATATGCCATCCACAGTGAATCACCCATTATATATATATATATTTATATATATATATATATATATATATATATATATATATATATATATATATTAAATAAAACAAAATCTAGATAGAAACTCGGTTATTCAAAACAAAAACTAGGAAACCTAAGAAATAGAAAGTAAGACTTTGTAATCTCTACCGTTGCGTCATCTCTAGGTAGTGAAGTTTGTTATGAGGTGCCCATTAAAGTCTTATGTACAAAACAATATACACGTACCACATTATTTTATTCGTAGTTTTTGCAGAATGTTATCTGAAGTTAAAAAATGGCTATAGTTATTTTATGTTATTGCTACATGTATGCATGTAATAAAAATATGAAACAAAATATATATTTAATCGAAGCTATATCGATATCTACAATATCACATATAAAACGTTAAACTACAATGGAATGAAATAATTGCACATTAAATAGCAAGTTTAGGTAAGTTACAACGTTTTGTCATCTTGGTGATATATCTGGGATTAATATTACTAATAGAAAATGAACATTGCAATACCTAAATAGAGTAACATTGAAAACATAAATAGTTCTTACGAAAATTCAGAAAAATTTGAAAATATTACAAGAAATAAGTACAAGGATGGTTGTGGAAGCAGAGATCCTGAAGTTTTCGGCGTTGAGTTGCAGTAGTCTGTATCGCAGACATCACATTTTTTTTTATGAATAACAAGTTTACCTCTGGTAAGTCTATTCAGTACTCTATTTGTCTCCTCTGCCTTCTCGCAGTATCCACCGTCGATGGCACATCCCCTCAGATAACCAATGCCAACTTGAGGGCCCTTCGAAGCTGCAATAAAAATTTGTTCAAAATTTAGCTACAAAATTCAAATCAAATCTGAATATCCAAAATTTTACACCAGAATGGAACACCTAGTGTTCAACAAGGAACAAAATACGGTCAGTAAAGATAATAAAATGTGTTTCAATGAAGTTCGATTACTTCAATCAAAGGAAAGACAGCTGTTATGATCTAGTTAAATATTGAATAGAATATTTTATATGAGCTGAAGTCATTTGAGAAATATTTATGATGATAAGTAATAGTAACGGTGAAATTAGGTACCAACGTAATTAGAGTCACAGCGGAACAGTCAAAATATACCTATACCAGAAAGCTCCAACTTCATCAAAATTTCCAGAAAGCTGTCAATCTGTAATAACGTTGAGAATATGATCACAATTGTATATAGTTATAATATAATATATATTATATATATTATAGTTATAATATAATATATATTAATATATACTTTCTCAAAAATTTCATTCAATTACTTTTTCTTTGAGTAAATTTTGATACTTCGAACATGTTTAAATGAACTGATGATATCCTTGAAATAGTTCTCTACTATTAATAAATTCCAATTGTTTATTTTTATTTTTATACTACTAAATAGATCTTGATTATCCGATAAAGAGCGTAATTTTTTTAAAGCAATAAGGTTCAAAGTTTGTAATCTAAATTGACGGAAGGCTGGTTCGAATGTGCTAATTTTGATTGAATAAGTATTTTCTTTTTGGATACTGTATACTGTATGAAAAACTGCTTTTTTAATGCAGCTCGCTGCGATAGAATTTTTTTCAAATTGCCAGTGTTGTGAACATTGTACATTGCCCAACTTACTTCATTATTTGAACCACAAGGATTCGAACACAGCAAGCCTACCTGCCTATCTCACTCTACCTCTGCTCCTCAAGGCCTGCGGCAGTAGGTACATTGTTTTGTCTTACGAAATATTTCTGTATTATGTTTTGCAAGAAGCTGAAATTTATCGTTAACAGATGTTGAAAATGAATTACCCCATGGTCACTACTGATAGTTTCTTCCCTATTAGTTTCAAACTATAGGGGTAATAAATTAAAAAATTTAGACCGTTAAAATTAACCAGACATTCACTACTGCCTAGTGTTGATCTTTGTGGTATACGTTTCTTTCTTTGTATAAACTTGTGTTGCTTTTTTTTAAAATATACTTAAGATATAATACTCTCCTGTAGTCAGTCTTGGCTATGTCGACTATACTTTACTGCTAAATACAGTATCTAAATATTTTTTATATAGTGAAATTTAAGTCAAGTGTGTCTTATTTTAAACTTTTAACTTTAAAATAATACTTGATGGAATCTGTCGTTACTACGTAATAATTTAACATAATGTCATCGGGCGGATTGAGTTCTTAACTTAGTCTGACCGATGATGGACTAGTGACCGAAATTGCAGTCGCAGTGTAATATTTTAGCAGGTTTTCACTTGGAAAACCTGCTTATCAAAATGGGTGCCATTAGCAAAGTTGGACCTAGGACCAAGATAGTTTTTCGTTTCATGACTTTTTATGATGCTTGGCACCAAAAACTCATTTTCATATCTCTCTCTCTCTCTCTATATATATATATATATATATATATATATATATATATATATATATATATATATATATATATATATATATATATATATATATATATATATATTTATATATATATATATATATTTATATATATATATATATATATATATATATATATATATATATATATATATATATATATATATATATATATATATATATTATATATATATATATATATATATATATATATATGAGCTTATGTATTTTAGAGTTGTTTACACGATCAAGAGCGCAATGATGATATCTTGGATGGGATTGGTTTCGTTGCGAATTGGTTGGGGAGTTGACCTTCGGCGGGTAAATAAATCTTGTTTACACGACAATAGCGCAATTTTGTAGCACTAGGGTTAAAACTTCGTGAATAAGTAGGATCGTATGATATCTTGGATAAAATTAGTTTTGGTTTGAATTGGTTGGGGGGTTGACCCCCCTGAGGGAAAAATAAATCTAGTTTACACGATAAACGGCGCAATTTTTAAGCAATAGAGTTGTAAAATTGTGAATGGGTAGTTTCGTATGATATCTTGAATGGGATTGGTTTTCGTTCGAATTGGTAAGGGGGTTGACCCCTCGGGGGAGGAAATAAACCTTTTTTAAACGATAAAGGGCGTAATTTTGAAACAATAATATTGAAAGTTTGTTACTAGGTAGTTTCGTATGATATATTGGATAGAATTGGTTTTGGTATGAGTTGCTTGGGAGGTTGACCACCTAAGAGAGGAAATGAATCTTGTGTAGACGATAGTAGGAGCAATTTTGGGACCCTAGGGTCGAAACTGTGTATGTAAATAGTTTCGTATGATATCTTGAATACATTTATTTCGATATAAATTGGTTGGGGGTCAACCCCTTGGAGGAGGAAATGATTATTGTTCACACGATAGAGGGCGCAATATTTGTTTTTAGGATTCGGAACAAAAATCATAATTGAATGAATGGATTTTTTAAACTAGATACGTTTTGAAAACCTACTTTTCTAATGCAGCTCGCTGCGATAGGGGTTTTTCAAAGTATTTTTGTGATAATAAACGTAGTAAATTCAAGTTTTGTTTTTGTTCATCATTTAAAATAAATAATTAACTTATCTGCAAGAAGGAATAGGCAATATCCTTATTTGAAATAGTTAAAGTAAACCTGTTCTAATATCAAAGAATATTAATACACGCAAATCTAGGAAACTACCACATCATAATTTGTCATTCATAAGTAGTGCGTAAAATGGTTAACAATTCTTTTTGTAGAAATATTTATGAAGTACGAAACGTCATTAATTCTTCTTATCATGAAAAAATTATGATGTTTAAATAATGTTTAATAATTTGTGAAACTTAAACGCATCAAGTTTTTTTTCTTATCAATGGCAAAAACAATCGATCGACTGGTCATGCATTCATTTCGTTCGAGAAAGTATCGAAAAATACAAAAGAGGATAGACATCTAAGTTATTAATGAACATTTCAGTATTCATATATTGGACCAGCATCTTATAAATGGAAAAAACATTACATAGTACGGAGAAGGTTGAGTGACTTTATTTTTGGAGATATCCTCTTACTTAAGACTCCATTCACTTATTCAGGCGATATTCCATCTAATTTTGAAATTTAAACTATTTTGTTATAAAAAAAATTTTAATATATTTATGTAAATGAATATTCAGTTTTTTATTTTCACTATATTTTGTGAAACATAACAAATATTGCGCCAAACACGGAATATTCTTCAGATGAATTTTACAAACTGATTATCTTCTAAATATAGAAAGGAAAAATAATATGCTGATAGGGATATCTAAACGCAATCTATTCGCATGTAGATAACTCCGGAGTTAGAATATCTAGTTAGGACAAGAAAAACAGAGATTCGACATTCTTCCTGAAATGTAATTATAGCTTCAATAAGGAATTTTTAATATTACATACAGAGAAAAAAAGGCGACAAACTTAATTACTTAGAAGCCTTCGAAATCAACAATAGAAAAAGTTCCAATAATTTTTTTATCTCAACTATTATGTTTTACCTACCTTCATCACTATATCATTTATCTACATATAATAATAGATTACGTTTGGATTCCTCCATCCACATTCGTGATTGTCCCGTTCTATGTTAAGAAGATATACAATTTTTTAAATTTAGTAGGAAATACTCATCTGAGGATGACAGTGAGTTTGGCAAAACGTTTGTTATGTTTAACAAAATATAGTGAAAATCAAAAATTTTGACAATATTTAAAATACTGTATCGACCCCATGAAATAGTAAATTGATACCTTCATGAAACGCCCTCAGATGTATGAGTCAAAACATTGTAACGACCTTTTTCTGATTCCTTATTGCCAAAATTTTGTAAGAATGTAGTTGTACCTTTAACGTTCAAATGCCTTTGACAAGGCGGCGAAAAGGTATATAATAATTTCAGGTGTTCCCTTGTGACAGTGTCATGCTGACAACAAACCCGAACCCCCTCGTCACAGAAATAGGAGAATAGGATGAAGACAGACCATGGAAACACAACAGACCCAGAAATACTGTATGAAGAATAGAACTATAATTAAATTTTTTAATCTTGTCATTATAAAAGCGAAATTGAGCCAATAATCCAATTGTAATTATTTCAAGTTTATGAGTGTAAAGTCGCCCACGACTTAAGATACTGCTTTGCCACTGATTTTAATAACTCTCAAATCAACACAAAATAAAAGGTTGAATTTATTGTAATAATGGTACTTCAATGAATGATAATGCCATAAAAAGATTTTGTGTTCTTAGTATATCAATATTAAAACAATGGTTAATAATAACAATTTACACATTCATTAAAAGAAATAACGCATGGCGCGCGTTTCGGTGGAACTTCACCTTCTTCAGATGCTAATGGCAAACTAACTATGTTTCTCTGTTATATGGAAAACAAGAAATAAAGAGATGACAAAATGTGTAGAAGAGGTAAATATAAAGATGGTTACAAATAGTTATTATAATAGGAACAACCAATTCTGAACTGCTAGTCAGCTAGTTCGGTAATTTTGAAAAGATTAAGAAGGGGGTTTGAAGTATGATCGATTTGGCTATTCAAGCGAAGACCGGAATGCTTGTATTTATTTATCTGTAATGATTCTAAAAAATCAAGCTCAATTCCCTTACTTTCAGTATTCAATATTCTAGTTAAGTAAGGGAATTAAACTTAATTTTTTAGACTCATTACAGATAGATAAATACAAGCATTCCGGTCTCCTATTGAATATCCAAATCGATGATACTTCAAGCCCCCTTCTTAATCTTTTCAAAATTACCGAACTACCTGACTAGCAGTTCAGAATTGTTTTTTCCTATTATAATAATTATTTGTAACCATCTTTATATTTACCCCTTCTACACATTTTGTCATCTCTTTATTTCTTGTTTTCGATATAACAATGAAACATAGTTTGTTTGCCATTAGCATCTGAAGAAGGTGAAGTTCCACCGAAAATTTCGTCATGAGTTATTTCTCTTAATAAATGTGTAAATTGTTATTATTAACCATTGTTTTAATATGTTTATTAATTTACACCAAGTATCTGCCCAATCAATCCAAAATATGTCAGGATATCCTTGATAAAATCATAAATGTCTGTTTGTGTAGACGTACCAATGCTGTGATAGTGACAGAATTCCACTTTCTTTCGAGAATGTAATCAGCAGATTACGGAAAGTAAACTGGAACATTTTTGAAAATGCATGTACAAGACTTATGGATCTATAATGTTCGACAGACGTTGGCTTGCTCTTCTTATATAATTATTTAAAAATGGCTCTTTTGAGTTGATCAGGAAATATGTCATATTTTAATGAACTGTTCACGATATGTGTAACGGGTCTGACTATTTGTTTTATGAATATATTTATTATATACGTTGGGTTACATTTTTCGCAGTGACTTATTCTTTCACTCATAATTTGTTATATGGAAAACAATACGTCCTTTACATTCAAGGTAATATATTGTCTCAGTTCATTGCCTTGCCCTTGTAATTAGCACTTCTGCTTTTGATTGGTCACATCTGTAGCACGTCTCGAAACCTGAATGTACCTTGTTCTGCTGAACTCCTTAATCCCTCTTAGAGAATTCGACAGGCACTTACTTTTGTTCTGAAATGCTAGGATTATTTCCTCATATATTTTCGTCCCTCAATTTTTAATCAAATTGATATTTCATTAGTTTGTGTCCTTCAATAAGTTTTTAATTTCTTAATTTACATGTGTATGGTACGTCAAGTCGAATTCTGCCGTTGTTCTTTTCTTCATTAATTATCTTATCTTACATCTTCCATAGATTTGTTATGCACAGCACTTCGATCGGACTCTCTTCAGTTTTCGCTAATATTAAAATTGAGTAACTATTCTGATGTCTTCTATAACTCCTATCGTATTGGTTCAGGCTTTCGCAGCCAGTTGATGCACTACTGTCCTGGTTCGGGTTTAAGGGCCGTCCACAGTTGAAATTTCTTCCTTAAGTTTCGCTAGCACTAGTGGCGAGCTTCTTCAGAGGTCGTTGAATCTCCGATTCTGGATGTAGACTAGTCAACATCCAGAACAACACTAGTTTAACTCCTATCGTTTTTTAAAATAGAAGCATACTAATAGTCAGACAGTTGGGTGTGAATATTATCCTCAACTAGCCTATATTTTCATATATAATTTTAGGTCATTACCTTTGTCGGTATATGTTTGACAGTCTGTTAATAAAGATACTACGATAATGGAAGATTAGGAAAAAATGCAGTGACAGAATGATTACATGTCGAAGCTTGAGTGTCTTCGAAAAAAAGAGTAAAAATGGACAACACATCGAAATACTCCTTACCGCCACATAAAATTATAAAAACGTTGGTTTTTGAATTGAGAAATGGTCTCGCAAGCTCTAAAAGTAAGCCACGCTCCGAATTCCACGTGAAGGTGATAACTCGTGAAATAATAAAAGTAGATTGAAATTGCCTGAGATAGCGTAAAGTGCGAAACTATGAAAATAATGCATAACATTTTGCATAACTATTGCGTAGAGAGCTGTGCGACTAAGAATAGATAACGCTGGCTGAAGCATGACCAGATGTTCCGTGTACACCCCTAAACATAAAGAATTATCCGAATCCGAATAGCTACGAAGAAATGGCGCGCTGGCTAAAACATGAGCCGATGTTGCGTAGCAAAATTTTTTGTGTTAATTTATAACTATGGATGGGACTACACCCCTTAATGTAAATAATTGTCCAAAGAGAATATAGCGACTTGTCCACAAATTCCGAATATGGCAAACAATGTTTTGTGTGGTAAAAAGATTAGAAGATTATGGCAAGTGTGTCACAAATAAATTGCTTCTTTCTACTGATCACCATAAGAACAATTTAACTTTTAATGGTGAATACTTTGCAAATTCATCGAACGTTATGGTGAAGAAGTGCATACCACACTATAACTACTGAAAAAAATTGATTCGCCATAATAATTTGTCAGACCAACATTAACAAAATATATTTCAAATTGCTCGCTCGTCTATCTTGTTTGACAGATTAAGCATCTGACTATCACCTGTTTTCTAACCTCAAAATATAGCTTTCTAGAAACCGATTTCAAAACAGAAAGGTAGTTATTAGTTTAGGAATTACTATTTTGAGAAGATCGATGATTCATACCTGAGTTCACACCAAAAATATTTTATAACTAAATTAGGAGCTCTCAGGAAATTTTCATTTACTTTCTAGATATTACAACAATTATATTAGCTAAATTAAAATTTACTTACTGTCATATATTAAAGTTGCACATTTTTTTTCAATTTCTAAACATTCGATTGTTGGCAGTGACGGGCTGCCTCTCACACAATCGTCACTGCCACTGCATCTGTAGCATCTGAGTCGAAACCCTAAAACATAAAAATCAAAGAAGGAGACTGTTATTCTGAAAAATAAATTCGAGTAAATAAGAATTATGATTATATTTTGCATAAGAACTTATTTGTAATTTGTTATCCATTCTAATTGGCCCACATCGATATAATATTTAGTAGGTACCATAGCTCTCCCAAACTTGAAAATTACAGAGGTACCTACACTTTTGAGAGCAAGATCTTAGGCAGCTAGTCCCTCGTTAAGAATCAATGTAAGAGCTACCTGAATCATTCGATTTTACCCCTGAACAATTCTTTGAATTGTATTAATTTTTATTGAAATAGTTTCAATTCGTTACTGCTGTTTTTGAGAAGAAATTCATAATTAAAATTTGAGAATTTATATGAATGAATGAATAAATGAATGAATGAATGAATATATACAAAATATAGCTATACATAGTATTTAGATTTAGGAATATCATCACATTTACTTTTGCTAAAAGTCATCATAAAAAAAAACCTTAATGTTACTAACATAATATACTAAATTAACATAATTTCCAATATCATGAATCAAATTTAGTAGGTATACTAGTTTTCATTACTAATTATAGTTGAAAAAAAGTATAAAGAAAAAGATTTTCAATAGACTTCAATTAACGATTCCATCATAAATATAAGTTTTCGATTTTCAGATGTCGATCTTGTTCAAAGCGATTTATTATGCATACCTAATGTCATATTCTTATGAAAGAAATATTCTCTTGAAAATATTGAATTTCAATAATTTGTTCCAATGTTCACATGATTAAAAGGTCTAGTCCACACAAAGATTCAAATCTAGTTTATTAGATTATAGTATTGAAGCACAATTTGATAAAGAGCGAGAATTAATATTCTTATTACCCAAAATATGAGAAACTACTTTTAGTGGACAATTCTATCAATTCCTACGAATTGAGAACAGAGACATTTCTATGTTAAATTTAGAATCTATTTTCTCATTTATTAAGCTGTTTTATCTAAGCAGAATATTGCAATGTTATTCAATAACAGATACATATTATTCATGATGACTAAAAAAAATTATCGTGGGCCCTTATTATGAATATTGAGAGGTGGGTCGTTACGACTATTTTTTTTTAACAGTAATAGCATTTTTTACCTAATACTCGTAAATTTTCAATCTGAAGAACTTGGCCGAAGTTAAATACCCATAAAGTGCAGCGTATACATAATAAACTGCAAGGTTGCTCTATTATTCTTAGAAACCTATTTTTAGACTATAGATAAGAAGTTTACATTATAACCATTGCATTAGCCTTCAATCACTTCTAAGCTTACTCTTGAAGAGAACACATCGCTCTGTTATTTCATTTAGTATATAGTAACTTCACCATTATTGTAATTATTGAAATAAACAGTTTTTAAAAACCCTCTTGGTGTCTCACGATACATATCTGGCGCAGTCAGTAGGATACGTGCGGTTGTGTAAAAGAAGAAATCACATTTGCTGAAGGACCGAATTTCCACAACTAGGTGTTTTTACATCGAAGCCGAAGAATCTACACTTCGAGAACCAAGAAGCAAGAGTAGCAGAAGTCAGGGAAGAAACTACGTGCTTCAGATTAAAACTGTAAGTGCCAAATAGTTCCTTTCGCCTTCCTTACCTTTTTTCAAGTTTAGGGAGATAATAGTAAGAAATTAAAGGATTTTATTGAGAAATCGCCTTCCTTACTTTTGTTAAAGTTTAGGGAGATAATTTTAAGAAGCAAATAATTTTATTAAGAAATTAAAAAGAATAATTAAGAAATCAAAGTGAATAATAAACCCTTGCTGGTAAATAATTGAATGAACACAGTTGAAGATTTATTAAATAATTTTTATAGTTATCAATAAAAGAAGAATCAACTTCTTCAAATTCAAGAAATTTAAGTGACAATGTAAATTTGACTAGAGATATGGTTCCCCCGATAGTTCCCACGGTTCAGGTTCCAGAAACCGCCCAAATTAATTGGGATCTTTTCCAATTTCAATAAGAGAATATTAAACCATATGATGGTGGCGCGAATACTCTCAATAAAGTTATCACAAACTGTGATAAATTTGTTGAAAGATACAGAGTACATAACGAAGCAGATTTAAATAAATTAATTTTCGAGTGTATTCACGGAAATTTAATTGGTAGAGCGAAAATATTTGTAGGTAATCGTGCAGAATTACTTTCTTGGAATGATATCAAAGCCGCCTTACAACAATACTTCGCAGACAGACGCGATTTAAACTGTATGAAACAAGAATTAACAGGAACACGACCATTTAAAAATGAGACAATGCATGATTTTGGAACACGCCTTCAGGTATTACGAAGTCATGTAATCCAACGAATAGACAACGACACCACCCTACAACGAGACGAAAAAATTTTTCAGTATACGTATTGCGATAAAATAGCCTTAAACGTATTTATTGCAGGATCCACTGGTGTCTTGAGAAATAACATGCACCTTAAGAAACCAGAGTCTCTCGAGGATGCAATTGCCTACATTGATGAATGTAATAATTTTGAAAGATTATATGGTAATTTAAATAACGGATGGAATTATCAACAGCTATATAGACAAAATAATCAAACCAATATTCCATACGGAAACAATCATTTTGCTAATTATAACCAACATAAAAATTTCATTTCGGAAGAACTTTATATGAATGATTATTATCAAGAAGAGCAAGATTTAAATTTAAACCCCGTATTCGATCCAGAATACGATCCAAATCAAGTTAACGAAACCGATAATTTAAAAAACTCGGTATATCAAAATCAAACTAATGAAAATCAAAAATTTTCGCGAACAAGCCTCGGAAATTCAGACAGTATAGAATTAAATTCAAACAACCCTTTGCCTCATATAGAAATTCAAAATCCAAAAAAGAAATTACTTATTGATACAGGCACTAGTAGGTCATTTCTTCGACCTAGATTTGCAGAAAATTATTATCCCAAATGTATCTACCATAGTAATGTAGATATTACATCAGCATTCCCAAAGAGAACAATCGAATATCAAGCGAAAATTCCTTCGTTTGCAGAGTTCAGCAGTAATTATCATATTAAATTTATCTTATATGACTTCCATGAATTCTTTGACGGAATCTTAGGATAAGGAGATATCATGAATATGAATCTAAATATAGACTTTTCCAATGGCGTGCTATTTAATGACAATGTTGCCATTCCTAACAAATTCAGAATACCCGAAGATGAAATGTTCGAGTTCACTATAAGATACTAAATGAAAAATTAATTAGGAATCTCCCAGTAACAATTCCTAATGGTGAAATATTAATAGATTAGCAAGAAGTAGGAAAATTACATGTACCCGAAATTTTAACAGTAGCAAAAAGAGGTTTCGCAAAAGACCCATTACAACAAATTAAATAAAAGCCCTTGTTGCGTACCCATTCTCCTATTTGGATAAGAATATTATTACTAGAAAAGGAACAAAATTATCCCAAGAGCTTTTGGACAAAGTTAGAGTGTATGTACAAGTACCCTTATTGTTATAAAATAAACATAGTATTGAAGTGAAGCCGGAAGCTCCAAATCAGTCCAAAATCTATAAATATCCGGAAAAACATCCTAAAAATAATGAACATAAAAACAGTCAATTATCATATGAAAAATTTTTTAGTCAATTTCAGCATAAACGAATAAATAGTGATAATATAACAGAAGAGAATGATAATTTCAACAAATGTTTCTCTCTGTCACTGTGTAAGTATAGATTTCCATATGAATAAAGGCATCGCTATTTAAAAATATTATTGCAACTTAACTGTTTCATTACTATTTTTCATCAAATGTCATTGCATCATGAGATCAAGTTTTTAATGGTTTGTTACGCTAGTTGGTTTCTCAAGGATGATGACCTCTGGTTTCATACGGATTAGTAGCGAATCTACAAGAAAACTACTTTCACAAAGTTATATTATAGTTATATAGTTAGCAACTTACTGAATAAAAGGTACTTAATACAGATTATCTTGGTATTCAGACAAGAAGATTCACACAGTGCATTACAACGAAAATTACAGAATCTCATCGAATCTATCTGAGAAATGAGATTCAGATTGACCTACGTCGTGTACTCTGTGTACGAGTGGTTAATTTTTATCGTTAATATTTTCTCATGTTTCAAGAAACTATATGAATTATCTGCAGGCTCTTCAATTCAACGTGCAGAAATGGCTGATAAGCAGTCGTTTCTCGGATTACGATAACGGTTCCACTGGTTCCTCATCTCCACCGAACTTGGGGGCGTACTACATAGATACGCCACAAATTTCCTTCGGCGAGGTGATGATCGCCCAGTCAGACGCAGACATATCCCCGCAGAAGCCGACCACTTACACCCTACTACAGAGAGACAAGACCCCATTACTGATGAACACGCCGAAGAGTTGTATGAACGGTAAAACTGATCTGAGCGGATTTTGTAAGAGGGGCGAGCTCAAAAATTTATTCAAAGCGACGTACGAAGACAAGATGGGCGGCCTAACTGACATGGCGATCAGCATTCTGGAAAAGATTATCGCTGATCTGAAAACAACCGAGTTTGCTGAATATATATCGCAAGTTAAGTCGGTGAGTAATATGAAAATTTTTATGGTGAAAAAAATTTTTTTTCTTCAAAATAATTGTTTTTTCGATCAATCGTCCCACATATTTCTTCTTGAAGGTTAGCGCTAAATTTAAAAATACCAATAAATTTTCACCCATAAATAAATTTCATACTTCTCGTATTGGTTAAAACTTACTGATGCGGAGTAAGACAAATAATTTTTTCCGTAAACTAGGGTAGACAGGGCACGATTTCAACAATTTTCCTTTCATCATTCACATCACTGCCACTATGACCACTAAGAACATAATTCATTTGAGATCAGAAATCCTATCCGAAGGCTCTGCCCTTAGAAGTGATTGATAGTTATGTATGACTTGCAGATTTTCAAAGTCAGTAAAATCTGCTTTTCATTGAAATCACTCGGATCGTTTGAAAAATTGTATAAGCTTGTAATAAAACTCCTTTTTCAGAAGCATGATTTAACAACCCCAAAAAGCTTCGCTATATAACTCCAGGTTCAACTTATTATTATATGTACTTCAAATGATAACTAATATCGCGAAATATCGCATGCGCAGGGTCACTTGTCCCAGATAATGCATACACTACAACGTCATCTTCCATTTCAGTGTAGGAGCTTCTGATTACATTATTCTGTAGCATCGATTAAACTTACTTTTTAGAACAAGATGCTTGTATGTTGTAACAAATTATAAGTTAATACCGTCTTATTAACCATTATCAGATATTACACCTAGAATTTTCAAATTCTTTTTAGCTGTGTAACTTCAGATTTAAAAATACTCTATCGCAGCGAGCTGTATTGAAAAAGTAGATTTTCAAGTTAAAAAAATCTATTCATTCAGTTATGATTTTTTTTTCCAAATTTAAGAATAGAATTGCGCCGTCTATCGTGTAAAGAAGACTAATTTCCTCTCCTATTCGTACCAAAACTGCACGTCCAAGATATCATACAACGCTACCTACCTACAAAGTTTCAACCCAATAATTCTCAAAATTGCGCCTTCTATAGTGTAAACAAGATTCATTTCCTCCATGGGAGTCAACCCCTCAACCATTTCGAACCAAAACCAATCCCATTCAAGGTATTATACGAAACTACATACTCATAAACTTTCAATCCTATTGATCCAAAATTACGTACTTTATCATGTGAACAAGATTTATTTCTTCCCCCAGAGGGTCAACCCCCCCAACTAATTCGAACCAAAACCAATCCCATCTAAGATATCATACAAGTTTCAACTCTATTGCTTCAAAATTGCGTCCTTCATAGTGTAAACAACTTTAAAAGACATAAGCACATACATACATACATGAAACGAGAAACTATCTTGGTCCTAGGTCATTAGTATTGAAGTGAAGCCGGAAGCTCCAAATCAGTCCAAAATCTATAAATATCCGGAAAAACATCCTAAAAATAATGAACATAAAAACAGTCAATTATCATATGAAAAATTTCTTAGTCAATTTCAGCATAAACGAATAAATAGTGATAATATAACAGAAGAGAATGATAATTTCAACAAATTTTTCTCTCTGTCACTGTGTAAGTATAGATTTCCATATGAATAAAGGCATCGCCCTGCAGTTCAAAATTAAATATAATAATGTTACAGAATATAGGGGCGAGCCACCCTCCGTGGACACCCGGTATATATATATATATATATATATATATATATATATATATATATATATATATATATATATATATATATATATATATATATAGTAAAACGTAAATATTGGGAAATGCAGCTGGTACAATGAAAAACTCTTTAAAGTTGATCCAAGCTTTCGGAAATTTTATTGATTATTTCCATCGTCAGGGAATCTAAAAAAGTTAAAAAAAAAGAATCCCTGAAGATGGAAATAATCAATAAAATTTCCAAAAGCTTGGATCAACTTTAAAGAGGTTTTCATTTTACCAGCTGCATTCCCCGATATTTACGTTCAACATCATAGTGGTCAGCAACGAAATTCCTGTATCCTTCAATATATATATATATATATATATATATATATATATATATATATATATATATATATATATATATATAATATATATATATAATATATATATATATATATATATATATATTATAATATATATATATATATGTATATATATATATATTATATATATATATATATATATAAATATATATATATCTATATATATATATATATATATATATATATATATATATATATATATATATATATATATTTATATATATACATATATATGCGAGGTTGCAACAACAGGACCGCCTCTCGCTTCTCAGTCGCCAAGCGCGTCTGTCGTCCCAGTCGCCGTCCTTAAGGTCTCGTGCTTCCATCGCTTCTTGCACGTCTTGGTACCAACTTCTTGGTGGTCTACCGCGCTTTCTTCTATCTAGAGGTTGCCATGTCCAAATTTTCTTAGGCCACCAGCTCTCTGGCATACGCCGCAGATGCCTGTACCATAAGAGACGTTAGTTTCAATGGTGCCCAATATCGTCCCATCCGCCTCCATTATCTCTCTCACTGTTTCGTTCCTGATGTTGGAATCGCGATATACCTGCACACCTCATGCAGAAATCCATTTCCAGGGCACACAGTCTTGAAGCATTGCGTTTATTAATTTTCCATATCTTTGATCCATATATTGTGATGCTCTCTATTATCGTTCTGTTCTGTATATAGACATCTTATTTTTTTGATATTGTGCGGCTCCACAGCATATATATATATATATATATATACATATATATATATATATATATATATATATATAAATATATACATACATATATATATATATATATATATATATATATATATATATATATATATATATATATATATATATATCCAGCGTTCAATATTTCATCCATACATTGACATTGTCACATACATACTTGCGTCTTGTATGATACTGCGTCCGTATAGCGGACGCAGCATTGTTTTTCGACAATATCTCTGTTTCAAGGGTTCTGGTTATGGGAGTTGCCGCTAAATGTACAGGGCCATTAGTGCTACCCTTGAGAAAGCTATAAAATTCATTGATAATTGGATGAATGAGTTACGGCATTTCCAAAATCATGTTCGAGGACGTAGTAACGTGCTCTCCATGAAAGCAATAGTATATATTTAGTTCACGCAAATTCTGCATCGGGGGCGCTTTAAGGGTGAAAACTAATATGCATCCAAATATACATGTTTTGCTTGAAATATAATGTTGCGTCCCCGATCTGGCATCAGTGCACACGAATAGATGCAGGTCGGTCGTCACATTTGGAATATTCTAACTCTCCTCACTTCGGCTTTCACAATCTGTTTTTTGGTTCTTGATGCTTCGTTGGCATTCGACTCGGTTGGATTGTAGGAGATATTTCGCCTTGCACTTCGTTTAGGGATTTTAGTTAGAGTTCATGAATTATAGGTTTCATCTGATTCTAAATTCTTGAATTAAGTATGTTTTTTTTTCAAACGGTGTAATTTTTGTTTTAAGGGGAAGTATCACTTGTTTACGCTGCCTTCAACCTCTGAGCTATTTCTTTCATCATATCTCAGCTTGTATACAGAGTATATCAGAAATGTTTTGTTGGATTGAAGCTTGATAATTTCTCTAAAATGTGTGTTTTTCTTTTTTCCGTTTCTTATCTTATATTGTGCATATCGATGTGTTCCATAAAAATCTGGACGAACGATTTTTATTCAGTCATATCTCCGTTAATTTCTGAGATCAATGTATGAAATTTTCAGGATACATTCATTTTGCAGAGCAATTAGTTTATCTTTTTCATATTTGTTGCCCCGTGATTCTTTACATGAATTATCATATAATCATCAAGTAGGTGCTCTCTACTGAATGATTTTTTCTCAAGTCAAGGGGCGAAAAATGAGAAAAAGAAAAACTACTTGCCCTGCAAAATAATATTGTCCATGTATCCTGAAAATGTAATAAATTTATCTCAAAAATTGACGGAGATATCACTTAAATAAAATTATTCGTCCAGATTTTTATGGAACACATCGTTATGCTCACAATATACGAAAAAAAAACGAAAAAAAGTAAACAGACAGTTTAGAGAAATTATCAAGCTTCAATCTAAAGAAAATATTTTTGATCTACACCGTATACAAACCGAGATATGTTGAAAGAAATAGCCCAATAGTTGAAGGCAACGTAAACGAGTGATACTTCCGTGTCCGTGAAGTTAGCACCCACATTTTCGAAAATGTAAAAATTTTTTTTTTGCATTCGTTAGTAACGCGTTAGAAACTATTTTCAACCTAAAAATTTTCGTTTGTACCTCAAGGATACTGAGAGAAAAACACCGCATTCTGCAGGGTGCTAACTTCACGGGTATCCACATTTTCAAAAAATAAAGAAATTTTTTCTTTCGTTCGTAAGTAACTCTAACTATTTGTAACATAAAAAATTTTCGT
>JARQZK010000972.1:0-51093 GCA_030704885.1 Cynegetis impunctata | reverse complement strand
TATATATATCCTACTTTTTTGTTTTGTTCCTTTTCTATAAGAAATTTTCAGCAACTCGAAAGGAGAAATAACGCAGTTTACAGAAAAAAAATTATATCTCTAGGCATAGGTGGCTCTCCAAATTAAGGTTAAGAGTAGTTGAAACTTTTATATGGTTTTTTTTTGCGGGGTAATGAAAGGTGGGTATGCGGGGGGCACGTCTGACCATGACAATTGCCAACTGGTTAAAAATGAGCGGATTGGGAAATACTGGCGGGGACTTGGGACACAATACGCTAAGGGGGCTTGTATCGCAGCCGATATTTGGATTTTTCTTCATACACATACAGGTAAAACACACGGAATGAAGGGATATAAAACATGAGGAAGTTAATGCACATGAAGATACGATAAAAATAATGAGAAACATTGGCTTTTGTTTCATATTGATCTATTTTGTTTACGAAAATGAAACTTGTATATTTCGAAATAGATTTCTATATTTTTCGTATTGAGAATTATATTTGATTGATATGGATGCAGGAAGCTTTGTCATGTGATGTATTTGATTTGAAAAAAAACACTTTCTCTTTAATGCCAATGAAAATTCACATTGAAACAGGACAAGATTTATTGTTCCTCTTTCTGCCACACTCGCACATAGGGTCGTTTCTACATCTTATTTTATACAGATAACCTGGGCATATCACTTTCAATAGTTCAAACCAAGGGTCTTTTCGAGGACAGTATTCAATGGATGCCATAATGACGATCGTTTTGTTTGTTTTGAAAGATTTTGTTTCTAGTTTGCTGGAGTTCCTTTTTTCATAACCGGAAGAATGTCCGAAAAAACACATTGAGGTCGCTCAGAAACACATAAATTGGTAGCACTCTTAGCTAAAATTGTCCCACTTTTTCATTACCTGAATACCAAAGTGTGCTCAAAGAAAATTGACCTTCACTAATTTTGCGTTTATGTCTTTTAAGCTTTCCAATATACCCTTTGTGGACTATAGTTAAAAAAACCAATTAGGATTTCAATTATTTTCAAACTGAGAGATCTGCTCATTACTTTCCGAGAGGCATTTAGGGAATGTTTTAGAGCAGTAATTGAGAGGATAATATAAATTGCACGAGCCTCCCATATAGCGGAAAGTTTTGCATTGTTAATATAAAATTGTTATTAAGTATGAAACTGGGTTAATCTCTTATCAAGTTAGAAGTCAAAAATAGCACACATATACTTTCCAATTTGTTTTGGAGGCGTTTATATATATTATTTGTGGATTTTCTACTATTTATATTTGGTTAATTATCTCTTGGTTGAGTGTCGGTTGAAATATTAGGAACGGTATTTTGGCAAGAGTTAACTTGTTTCGCAGTCCGTCCACCCATTTTTTATGGTAGAAATTTGATCACTTACACGTATGGACTTTCAATTGATATTAATTAATTATTCACTATTTGAACAATTATCTGCATTTTCAACAAAATATTCGTCATCACTCTTTCTTATAGATTTGAAATTATTCTGTTATCTGATAATTTTTTAAGGGATCTTCCACATTATTTTCTTACTAATCCTCCTATTAGGTTAAGAAATAATGTGGGAAGATCCTTAAAAAAATGCATCAATAACAGAATAATTTCAAATCTATAAGAGAAGAGGTATGACGGAAATTTGTTGGAATCAGATAATTGTTCAATAAGTGAATAATTAGATTAACTCGAAATATAGAAAAACTTAACGAATAATACTGTAACTGAAATCAGATAACTCTTCAAAAGTGAATAATTAATTGAAATAATTTTGATTATATTAATTATATGAGAGATAGTTCAATAATGATTTTATAATAATATCTACGTATGAATTCGAAATTATCGCATACTAATATCCAACCCTGCTCTGATTACGATGCAGTTGCAATACGGCGCTGAGGACGTGGATCAGCATCCGATATTACCTCTAACAACTGCAATAAATTGGTGTAAATAGACACTGGCCAATGACTTCAGGGTGCTACGAAGACATAGAGAATAACTTAAATGTAGTTCAATTTGCGTACGTGCCCGGCATTCAACACCCCGTTTCTTTGCATATCTATAATAATGTCCTTTTCCAAAAATAAGATAACTTCTTTCCTTCTGCTAATCAGCATTCCAGGTGAATTCCTATTTCCTCCGATATTTGAACAATCCTTGAAAATTTCTCACGTCAGTATCATTTCAATCTGTTCGAGGGTGTTTCCTACTCGAGCCGTTTTCTATCTTTTGCATCTTTCATTTCGGGCTATTATCGAGTTTCATCCTACTCCAACGACCTCATCGTGGAAAAATGTTTCGCCTACTCGCCAGTTGCCTGCCATTGTGTATTCCCTCAAATGGATCTAGTAGAGAGAAACGGAAGTAGCTCTTTCAAAGTCACGAAATGGATTCGATTTTTTTCGTGGGTTCAGTTTAACCGGTGCTTGATATTCTTGTCAGGATGCTTAAAACAAATGTGGTTTGGGTTATCGATGGATTTTCATAATATCTATACCATGCTGATTGTTTCCAATATCGAAGTATTCAAATATATTGCGTAGAAAGTCCATTCAGAATTTTATGTCACTCCTTTGAACAACGAAATGATTGACAATCTTCAAACAAAGAAACTGGCTTTGATTGTCTTCACCAACGATTCCATATTTATGAAAACACGACAATCTTTTCAACCCAAGAACAACAAACAGTTGGTTCGATCTTTCTAGATCTTATCAGGACTGAATGATTGACAATCTTCAAACAAAGAAACTGGCTTTGATTGTCTTCACCAATGATTCCATATTTATGAAAACACGACTATCTTTTCAACCCACGAACAACAACCAGTTGGTTCGATCTTTCTAGATCTCATCAGGACTTTACAAAAGAAAAAGAGTCATTCGTTAAAAATAAAAGAACGGAGAAGAAGAAATAAAAAGTTGAAACTTTGGAATAATTGTGTTTTTTTCAATTATTTATGATACCTACGAATAATTTCATAATTTTAAAATCCAATTATTAACATTAATCTGGATGCACTCCGAGCATTGATCATATAAATTTTCATATAGTTTATTTGTTAATAAAATCATAGAATGGGTTTCGCAAGCCAAGTAAAAATATAAATACAACTTAATTGAAATAATAAGTATATATTCGTATACATGTACAAAGGCTGCTGGATATCGCCAGTCTGACGCAACACGTCACTAGCATGTTGTGAGGGAACACATAAGTTTTGCCCCATCCAATTTTGAAAAAGAAAGTGCAATTTCAAGTTATGGCCTGAAGAAGTATTTTTTTCAATGGAAATATTTTGAGAGATGATAAATATCGTCTACTACAGCTCATACTAAAGGGCAAGATCGAGGGGTGAAAATCTGGTGATTTATGGTGTACAACATGAATAAATTACGAAGATTTAATACAAGTTTACGAGTATCTACGGTGATTTATCGAGGCTTTAGTGATTTATTGGGTATTTACGGTGATTTACTGAGGATTTACGAAGATTTATTGAGGATTTACAAGGATTTATCGAGGATTTAGATCAGCTATTTATGTATTACGCATGCGCCTTGCTCCTCTCGAGATTTCTATCTGCCAAATTGATACTGGCAACACTGCCGGCAGCCACTGAGGCTGCAGGCAGTGTTGCCACTGGCTTGAAATTTATAAGGATTTATCGGTGATTTATTGATGATTTAAGAGATCTGAAAGATTATTTATGAGGATTTATTTCTTGAAAATGATTTAAGGTGTACAACATATGGGGCAGATATTCACCCCTCGGGCAAGATTGAGGGGCGCCGTGGAATTGCAACAGTCGTGGATCAAAAAGATTCGGGATTGGACCGGCAAAAGAAGGGCTGGTGAACTTTTTCGCCTGGAGGAGAACCGTACAGCTTTTGCCATGGTGATTGCCAACGTCAGGGAGACCAGACAGGGCACATGAAAGAAGAAGAAGTTGTCTAAAGATTTTTTGCCGTTTTCTTTTCTAACGATGTATCATATTTCGGGTCGCTTTTGATGTGTAATCGTGGAATAGCGAAAATAATATTTTACTACATTACTTTTTGCGTTTTTACACGTATTCCAAGTAGGCGGATGTCATCTATGACAAAGTGTGTCCATTTATTTCAGTCATAATATGAATGAACAGATTTAATCATAAAAATCCGGATGTCGTACGAAAATTACGAGAAATATGTTAGGTTAGGAAGCTTTATTCAAAGCAATAACAGTTGTGGTATAGAGATAGATTTCAATAGTTATCCAGGAAGAAGATAACTTAATAAAGTTTTTTCCGAAAGATCACTACACGATGCACTTCGTGAGATTTTTATTATACAATAGAGGATTGCCGTTTGGTACGCGGATTGAGTTGATGTTGAGGTTTTTTCGTTGGTTTAAACTTTTTTTCTCGAGCACGATGCACTTCGCGAATTTTTTTTCAGTACAATAAATTATTTTCTACTTCTTAATTCGAGTTGCTATGTAAGCGTGATTTTTCAAAATATGCATTTCACGCGAAAAATACGACTGTAGTGATGGAGTTTTTTTTTGTATATCCTATACAAACATCGAAATATGCCTACCTGTACGTTTACTACGACATGTTTCGACCTTTTATTATAATTATATATTAGTTGTATCTAATAATGCCAATTGACTTCTCGCTAACACTTGGAGGAACATTGTTCAAAATTATGAATTA
This sequence comes from Cynegetis impunctata, assembly GCA_030704885.1. Classification (NCBI taxonomy): domain Eukaryota; kingdom Metazoa; phylum Arthropoda; class Insecta; order Coleoptera; family Coccinellidae; genus Cynegetis; species Cynegetis impunctata. The sequence goes on along the minus strand of JARQZK010000972.1, from coordinate 46,370 downwards.
ACTAAAACAAAACATTTGTCTTCATTCCACTGAAAGAATTTATTGTAATTATTTGTTACCAGTACAAACTATATGCCGAGTTGTCTAACTCATGTTTCTCGACATCTTTCTCGTTTATTGAAAATATGACCTAACCATTGAAATGAATAGCTGATGATAAAACATAAAACTTATAATAACTTCCCTGGACTAAAATTCACCCTCGATACACGTGTATCATGAAAATAATTATTGAGCAGTGAAGTTTTGATTGTCAGTGTTCACAAAGCCGTATCACTGAGGGTGTAAAAGTCAGGTCTGTATTAAGTTATTTAACGTCGGTATTTGTTATGAGAGAAAAAGTGACCTACTTTCAGCAGGTTCTCACTTTGAAAACCTGCTTATTAAAATGGGTGCGATTAGCAAAGTTGGACCTAGGACCAAGATAATTTTTCGTTTCATGATTTTTTAAGATGCTTGGCACCAAAAACTCAATTTCTTATATATATATATATATATATATATATATATATATATATATATATATATATATATACATGTTCGTATGTATGTATATGCTTATGTATTTTAGTTGTTTACACGATAAAGGGTGCAATTTTGGAGCAATAGGGTTGAAAGTTTGTGAGTAGGTAGTTTCTTATGATATCTTGGATGGAATCGGTTTTGGTTCGATGTGCTTGAGTGGTTAATCCAGGAAATAAATCTCGTTCACACGATAAAGGGTGTTAAAGTCACCCTGGACCGCCCATAATACCAACGCTGAGGTCTTGAGTTGTTATTTCACTGACTGGTGAAATAACAACAAGGAAAGCGATGAAATTTCAAGGCACGAAGAAAAATATATGCTAATCGAATACGTCAAGAAGATTATGCAACATTTTTAACTGTCTAAGTTTATTTAGAAAAGATTGTTGACATCTTCCGAAAATATAAGTTTGAGCTGGATCTGAAATAACTTTTTTGCATCATCTCTCTCATATTGCTATCTCATGATAATGGAAATAGAAATTCTCCCAGTTCGCGAACATAAGTACTCTAGACAAAGAACCATGAATATATTTTCAAATGGTCACACTTTTGTATCTTGTGGACTACTCAGTCCGACTCTGCAAATTATATCATCCGTAGTATGGCTCCACGTTATTATCTGCCATAGCGCAGCCAAAAAACGAAACTTCAGATGTGAATTAACACTTTGGCATTCTCGTGAAACACATGTTTCTATATAAGGGCGTTAAATTGCGGCCGAGAACAGGGGCTAATTTTTCATGAAGCTTGAAACGTATATCCAAAACTTTATCGACATCTGTTTCAGCACCAGGAACAATCCTTGCTCAAAACTTAAACAAAATGTTCAGCTATACCTGGGTGTAAAACATTTTTACCAGAAACTAAGAGTGTTAGGTAAATAAAAATATATATCTATATATATATATATATATATATATATATATATATATATATATATATATATATATATATATATATATATATATATATATATATTTTATATATATATTAAAAAATTTTTTTTTATTTGTATATATTTATATATATATATATATATATATTATATATATATATATATATATTTATATATATATATATATATATATCTATATATATATATATATATAGGCTATGTCCATCAACATTGTCTATGGTTGTGCAAAAAATCATTGCATCGAATCATTCTTCCTCTCACACTAATATCAATTCAAAGTTCTATAGGAATTACCATTCTATGAGCAACAAAACCTTAATGTGAGAGATACAATATTTCATACATAAAAGTTACGTAAATGTTAGAACCCTGATTCTAATGCTAATGGGGCGTATAGTTAACAATTATAGATTATTCTTCATACTAATATTATAAATTTATGAAAATTAAATAATTCTTCTATAAAATAACCATACTGAAAGAAGATACTCTTATTAAGAATGATTTATAAGTGAACTGACCGTACAATAATTATTTTTGAACAAAACTTAAATGAATTAAAATTTCTAAAGGTTTTACTGTAGGTTTACAAAAATTAGTGAATTCTATTAATAATCATATTCCCTGAAGATGTCGTCATTATGAACGATTATAATTAAAATGCTTATAATTATTATCAGAAAAAACTTATACGACTTGAAATTTCAGAGGTTTTAGTAAAAATTTACAGATATCAAATAATTCAACTAAATATATTCGCTGTAGATGGCGTCATTAATAATGACGTATTGTCTGAGTGAATAATATAATCTTTTATGAATTGAAATTTTTAGAGATTTCAGCATCTTGTTGCCGGGGTCAAAATAAAACCAACCTTCGAATAAGAATATATCGGCACGAAACGTTTATTAAACTGGAGAAGTGCCGCATCGGAAGGTCCTGACGGGAGTGCCTAAGTTGTTTCACGGTCCGTCAGAGCAAGGAGGACGCCAACAACCGGAGAGAAAAGCTGCAGATAAAGCTGGTTCACTACATTCCCAGGAGAGGGCGAAGCTTCAGACTTGCATCAACACAGGGTTAATAGAGAGAACGACCATTCATTCCAATCACTATTAACGTGAAGGGTCATTAATCCTTTTTAAAAGAAATATCATTGCTTATTTCCCAAGACAGTTCATTTCGCACTTTATTCATTGAGGCATTCTATCTCTTCCATAACTCTGAAGATAGACACAAAAATAATTTACGTACGTAATAAGTGATGAAGGGAAATATTTGGTCAGACTAAATGATAAGTTAAAATTTAAAAATAAAAAAAAAGAAAATTAATTATGAACAACATCTCCGAAATTTAAAATGAACTGGTGAAGCAACAATAATAGTGTCACTTATATAGTTTTGAATTACAATATTCGCTATTTTTTTTCTACTGATCGATATTAACATTGTAAAATTATTTCTCTATTTAGTAGGTTTTCACTTTGAAAACCTGCCTATTAAAATGGGTGCGATTAGCAAAGTTGGACCTAGGACCAAGATAGTTTTTCGTTTCATGACTTTTTATGATGCTTGGCACCAAAAACTCAATTTCATATATCTATATATATATATATATATATATATATATATATATATATATATATATATATATATATATATATATATATATATATTTATATATATATATATACTATATTATATATATATTATTATATATATATATTATATATATATATATATATATATATATATATATATATATATATATATATATATATTATATATATATATATATATATATATATATTGGATCGATATTTTCACAGGTTGTGTGGTTCATTAATAAATACTTTAATTCAGATGTATTTCTATTGTAGTATAAAAAAACGTTTCAGTCGTCACTGCGACCTTTTTCAAATTATGTCCTACGTCTATATGTCTACGTTTTACTGTGCAAAGCGCACAGTATACGTGGGAAGGAGGGGTGCAGTCAACAACAAAAATTATAATCTGTATTGTGTGTTATTTTTAATGAGACATTTTAGTTTTTTATGTGTGTGAGTGTATATAAGTATTTAATTATTTTTAAGGTAAAACGTAACTCTTTTATATTTTAGTGACCAGAACAATGGACGTAGGACATAATTTGAAAAAGGTCGCAGTGACGACTGAAACGTTATTTATACTACAGTAGAAATACATCTGAATTAAATTATTTATTAATGAAACACACAACCTGTGAAAATATCGATCCAATATAGTCAAATATGGTTCAAGAATATCAATCTGTATATATATATATATATATATAATATATATATATATATATATATATATATATATATATATATATATATATATATATATGTTTGTATGTATGTAAGAGCTTATGTATTTTCAAGTTGTTTATCCGATAAAGGGTGTAATTTTAAAACAATCGGGTTGAAAGTTTGTAAATAGGTAGTTTCGTATGATATCTTGGATGGGACTGTTTTTGGTTGGGGGGTTGACCACCCCCCACCCTCCGAGGGGAAAATAAATCTTGTTTACACGATAAAGGGCGCAATTTTGAAGCAATAGGGTTGAAACTTTGTAAATAAGTAGTTTCGTATGATATCTTGGATGGAATTAGTTTTGGTTCGAATTGGTTGGGGGGTTGACACCCCTGAGGGAATAATAAATGAGGTTTACACGATTAATGGCGCAATTTTTGAGCAATAGGGTTGACAAATTGTAAGTAGGTAGTTTTCTATGATATCTTGAATGGGATTGGTTTTGGTTCGAATTGGTTGGGGGTTGACCCGTCGGGAGAAGAAATAAACCTCCTTTACACGATAAAGGGCGTAATTTTGGAGCACTAAGATTGAAAGTTTGTGAGTAGGTAGTTTCGTATGATATATTGAATAGGATTAGTTTTGGTACGAGTTGCTTGGGGGTTTGACCACCTAGGAGAGGAATTAACAATTTCCTTTGAAAATTGAAACTTTCTATGTAGGTAGTTTCGTATGATAACTTGGATGGTATTTATTTCGATATAAATTGGTTGCGGGGTTGACTCCCCGGAAGAGGAAATGAATATTGTTCACATGATAGAGGGCGCAATTTTTGTTTCTAGGATTTGGAACAAAAATCATAATTGAATAGAGTTTTTTTTATTATTTTTTCGAATTAAGTTTAATTTTTTAATCAGAAGAGATAAAGTGTAGCTATCTAGCTAATCTATAACCTTCTCAGGTCAAATGCTGGTACATTCGTCGAATAAAGTCGATTTATTATTATTATTATTATTATGAAATCCAGATTACCAGGGTTTTTTGGATATTCGCTGGAGCTGAAAAATAGGATTTTTACATATAACATAAAGTGAACAAGGAAAATTCTGCAATAATTCAAGAAATCATCAAACAACTTTCTTAACCTTCCGTTACACGCGCGCGGACTCTCAGTCCTGTTGAATTCAAATTTAGCCGCCGTTTTGAAACGCGAGCTTTCCGGGAGATGTCGATTTCGGTACCTTTCGGGAGTGGACTGAGATAGATCAGTATCGTGTGTGCGTTTGGAAGCTTCACGTGTTACTGAGTAATAAGTGATTGCGGACCGTGAGTCCTATGCGTGTAAATCTGTCCCAAAAAGTGATTTCAACAATTTGTTTTTTTGACGTGTATTCGACAAGAAAAAGTAAGATTTTAATTGTTTTATTGAATTTTTATGCAAGTGAGTTAATTATCATGAAAGAAAAGTGTTAGTTGATTTAAAATATTAAAAAAATAATTTATTTTTTCAGGATGTCTTATGAAAAAGAGCAAGAAATATCTACAAAAATTATACTGGAGGAAACAATGTTAGAAGATGACGAAGTAGGAATTGAGTACGATGACGAGGACGATGATACAGAGGAAGATCATTGGAAGAAAGATCGGACGATTTCAGCTTAAGAAGCAGCGATATTTCAGACACTTGAACAAGAACCATCATCGACATCAGACGGTACATTTTTTATGGGAAAAGTTAAAACCACCAAACGGAGAAAACATCAGCCACCAAAAACTGTTAGGACAAGGGCCGAAAATTTAATAAAACATCTACCTGGGCCAAAAGGTGCCACCAAAAATTTGACGGATCCGCTTGATATCTGGAAATTCTTTTTTACTGATGAAATTTTGAATACCATTATAGAGCATACAAATCAACATATTCGTGCAGCAGCAGCAAATTTTTCTCGTGAAAGGGATTGTTCTCTCACAAATATTTCTGAGATTCAAGCATTAATTGGATTACTCTATACGGCTGGAGTCCTCAAATCAAGCCGGTTACACGTGAGAGAGTTATTCAGTACTCAGAGAACTGGTGTGGAAATATTTCGTTTAGTTATGTCGATAAACAGATTTCAGTTTCTTCTTAGACATTTGAGGTTCGATGATGCTGAAACAAGGATGACCGAAAAAAAACTAGATAAGTTGCCCCTATTAGGGATGTGTTTGATGTGTTGTAAAGAAGTGCAAAGACGCGTATTCTCCTTTCCATTATGTAACAATTGATGAAAAAACTAGAGGCTTTTCGAGGGCCGCTGTGCATTCAGGCAATACATTCCAACAAACCCAACAAGTATGGAATAAAGATCTATGCCTTAGTAGACTCAAAGAGGTATTTTGTGAGTAATCTGGAAGTTTATGTCGGTAAGCAGCCAGAAGGTCCTTACGTAGTTAGCAATGCAGCAAATGCAGTAGTTGAGAGACTATGTGAATTTATAAATGGGTCTGGAAGAAACGTGACCACTGACAACTGGTTTACTAGTATTCCATTACTGGAGTCCCTTCGATCTAAAAAACTGACCCTTTTGGGCACAATACGCAAGAACAAAAGAGAGTTGCCAGAAGAGTTTTCTCGCCCAGTAAAATCACGGCCAGTTCAGTCGAGTATGTTTGGTTTTCGTGAACATGTAACTCTAGTATCCTACAAACCTAAACCCAATCTAAACCCAATAAAAATGTATCACTGGTATCAAGCCTACATCATGATGATAACATTGATGAGACAAAAGTAAAACCAGAAATAATAATGGATTACAATAATACAAAAGGTGGCGTTGACACCGTTGACAAACTTTGTGCAGCTTACGACTGTGCGAGAAATACCCGAAGATGGCCTATGGTCTTGTTTTATTCATTGCTGAATATTGCTGGCATCAATACTATGGTGATACACAAGCGCAACAGTCCCAATAACATGAAAAGAAGAGAACTTTTGCGGAATCTGTCTTTACAATTAGTGGACAATCACTTACGTCAACGAGTTCAACTCACTTGATTGCCGAAACAACTAGCGTCAAGAATTAGAGAATTAACCGGATATGTGGAACCACAACAAAGATTAGCAGCACCAAATGAAAATGATGTTCCTAGAAGAGGTCGTTGTGGTTTCTGCGACCGAAGAAAAAATCGACCTACAAAATACTTCTGCATAAAATGTGGAAAATACATGTGCTTGGAACATTGTACTTTTATATGTTCAGAATGTGTATAAATGATGTTGTTTAAATATAAATGTTTAGTAATACTAATTTTTTATAGTCCACCCACATTCAGAGCCTTCTTCGTGAAAAAACTTAACGTGGACTCACAGTCCGCGCGCGTGTACTTCTGTTGAAAACAGGCACGCGTGTAGCGGAAGGTTAAGGAGCTGGTAATATGTATTTCGCGACAAGAACTCTACATTCATAATCCCACGGTGAATTATGGAAAACATCAAGTCACCCCGAGTCAAAATCTGCATACAGCTGCTTCAATCTTATAAGATCACATCAGTGCATCTTTTTTGACTCGAAGTGAATTAACAAGTTTCTAACTATTGTTCTCCAATACAAATCGCAGTCGGATTACTATTTGGATAACAACCCAGAGTGCCCTCCACTAAAGATAAAGAATCCCATCGCGAGAATACATACCTCCTGACATGAAATGTCCTCTCTGCAACTGTGGCGTATGTGCGTTTGAAATTTTTTTTAATTATTGAAGAGTTTTTCTTGTTCACTTTATGTAATATAACAGTTCGACCATGAGCAACCTGTATATTTTTCATTATTTGGGATTTTTACACCCCAAAACCCCATCCAATTTGAATTGAAAGTTTGTAAGTGGAATAAGTTAAGACTAAGAAAATGCCCTTTGAATGCAAAAACTTTTTTCTTCAACCGCCGCCATTTTTATATCAAGATTTATTATTTTTTTGTGTTTTTTTTTGGGGTGTAGCACAACTTCACATATTTGGATTGAATTGATGTTGAAGAAGTATCATGCGGAGGTTTCAACTGTTTTTCTGAAATTTTAAAATATTTTTCTGAAATTATAATGTGGATAATTCATTATAGGTTTTAAGTTTTAGTCACTTCCACACCAGGTCCACCAAATGAACTTAAAAGGTTAAGAATTTATATGCAATCAAGAACTGAATTGAGGGGAAAATACAAATTAAGTGACGAATTTTTGTTGATCCAGCGTTAGTTATTGCCTCAAGTAGTTTTTGAGTTATTAAAATAAAATCTGAGTAAATCATGTCCAAGAACTTTTTTCGGTAATATCATCAAGGTAGCTTATCTGCTAAGCAGTAAATGATCAAAAACTTCCAACTTTGTAATTTGAGTGTGCCAGGTATTCTTATAATGTTTATTAATGACAAAAATTTTGATTAATCCGATTACTTCAGGTTTCACAATATTTCGAAAATATAATAGCAATTTGTCAACAAGTTTCGGAAAAATAACTCATTATCAAGACCGAATAAATTACTAGAATTAAATTATTATTATACTTTCAACAAATCGTGAAAAGTTAAGCAAAGTATTGAAATCACTCATGAATCACCAAATGATAATCTGTGATTCAGTGTCAGTTATTACCAAAATAAATCGAAGAGTCATCAATAACGAAATAAAAATCATGAACTAGGTATCTTGAATGTCAGACCTTCATCAATTGAATAGCTATTCTGTATGGAATATGTAAGTGAAAAATGCGTATAACCCTTAGAATATATTTCCAAATGACCTCTTGTCGATTTTTCAGCGATACACTGGAAATCCTCAGCCAGAAGAATTGTCAGATGGTGTTGAGCTTTATTGATGGATCGGGTGAACTATTCCTCTCTTTTCAAGGCCTCCTGTACGATATCTACGCTCCTGACGGATGAAGGATTACCATAAGAAAAGAAAAAGCTTACATGTTTTTACACCATGAAAAGCTTCTTACGTTTACGAGGTGCGAACTATCGAACGCAGTAATTGTTCTTATGCGAGAAAGCGGATATCAAAGAACAAACTTCCCAGGTCCCTTTTCTTTCGTCTTCTCGCCTATCGTTTGCCCCGCCCCGATTCATCAATTTGCTCTTTTCATTTTGTTTCATTCAATTCCACAAAGTTGAGTTTTCCCACTCACAACATCCTTGTAATTGATGATTATAAGGGCGAATTTATACCATTCTTTATAATCTACGAAGATTGCATAAGACAAATAATTGGATCGTGAAGAAAGGACCTTAAATAATTTATATCCTTTGAAAGTGTCAATGGAAATGGTACAAATACTAGCCCCGATATGTGTGAGCACAAGTGGCCGTTTTAGTGTATTATATTAACGGATTATTCAGTCTGATGCACAAAAACAAAACTTGACTCTACTATGTTTATTATCACAAAAATAATTTGAAAAATATAAAACTGCGATTGCAATTTCGGTCACTAGACCATCATCGGGCATATTGAGTTAAGAACTGAATACATAATTATAGATTTGGGCTTACGGGTGGGAAATAATTATTGCAGATACCTCAATAGACAAGAGGAACTTATTTCGAGAAGGGCTAATCGAAGTGGATTTCCCAAATTGGTGCAATAAAATGTTCTTCGAAAAATCATTATTGTTTGAATACACTAAATATAGGAGAATATATCAATTCAATATGGTCGTTCAGCAAGGTATTTTTACATTATGATTGAGTTTAAAATTTTCCAATGAGTCTAAGTAAGTTAGATTGTTTCCTTTCAGTAATTTGTGCATAATTTGGAAGTTATCTATTTGTATATTGTCCTATATTTAGTTTATTCAAACAATAATGATTTTTCTAAGAACATTTTATTGTACCAATTTGGAAAATTCACTTCGATAAGCCCGATATGTTGCTCTTGTCTATTTAGGTACCTGCAATAATTCTTTCCCACCCGTAAGCGCAAATCTACGTAACAAATAACAGAGAACGGCCACAGTCGAAAAATTTTTGATGAAACATGGTAGTCTTTTTTAACTATTCAAATTTTTTCAAATCAATAAATGTCGAAAAAATTTCAATATTTCAAAAGTTTTGAAAAGGCCACGAATGTCGTGGCGAAACGTCAACATTTTAATAAAATCGAGTTTTTTTGAGATTAAACAAGCCTGTTATTGCTAATAATTATCAAGAAGTATATATATATATATATATATATATATATATATATATATATATATATATATATATATAGATATATATCTATATATATATATATATATATACCTATATATATTTATACAGGATGTTTCCAAATAAGTGCGAAAGTTTTTAGGGGATGATTCCTTGAAGAAAAGAAAATAAGGTCTTTCATGTAAACAAATGCTCTGAGGCCTGCCTTTGAGAAGTTACAGGCTTTCAAAAATGGGAAAAATAATTATATCAGCTTTTTTTCTTGAAATTGCTGAAGTGTTGAAGGAATGGTATTTTGTGTTCTATCAATAAAAAAGGTAGCTATAAATATTATTTTGATTATGTTATCTTTTGAAGGGGCAAATATGCAACCCCTATTCCATTTTTCAATAGAACTTATTATTAACAAAATGAAATGTATTGATTTGAAAATATGTGTTGAAAAGAATGAATTAGTGCTAAACTATTCGGCTCCTTGTGTTTTTCTGTAAAAGCAATAGTTTCTTAGAAAAAAAATAAAATATGACATCGCCCACGAACGGATCTTCTGCAAATGGAATCGAAAAAATCTAGTCAAGTCGCTTTGATTTTTATGTGTAGTTCAAAGTTCAATTCTATTTGATTTTTATATGGTGCTCAGTTGAAAGTTCAGTTGCGCCTTTTAAATCTTCAATATGAAAAATTATACTAACGTTGCTCATTTTTCATTTTTAGAAACGTTTAACTTTTCAAGGACAGGCCTAAGTGCTTTTTTTGTACATGAAAGACCCCCTTAAATTCACGATAAAGAATCACCCCTTAAAAACTTTCGAACTTATTTGGAAACACCCTGTATATATATATATATATATATATATATATATATATATATATATATATATATATATATATATATATATATATATATATATATATATATATATATATATATATATATATATATATATATATATATATATATATATATATATATATATATATATATATATATTACATATTTATATATATATATATATATTTATATATAATATATATAAAATATTGAAATTCGAGTGGAGTTTAGTCAGCTGAAACATTTCCAGTGATTTCAATAATACTCAAACAGTTAAACTCTGAAATAAATAGGCTCATCTGAAAATTACGAAACCTGACCATTAGGAAGTCCGTTCTACAATGTTCGAATTGGAACTAACCAGCACGATAGATCACGGCGAGGAGCAGGTTAGTTTGTGGTGCAGAAGCAATCTTTCAAAAGATCGAATAAACACATCTCGGGGATATACATCTATCAACGGGTTCCGTAGTAATAAGCAGCTGCAAAGGAATAACTCCATCAGGTTCAGGAGCAGTGGCGCTGATTTGATCATCTCGACGATGGTTTCTGCCTTTGATCTCCCACCTCTTGCATTGGGGAAAACTTTTATAATTCATCTTGTCGTTGTTGATGGACCGGATGAAGAATAAGAGAACACCTAGAAAATATAATAAATAAATTTACTTCAGATTAATGTCGATCGAGATATCGTACCTACGGGTCTCAAATGTTACAAGTTTCTCTTTCATTATCTCTGGAAGATTCAAATTTTGTTACTGCCTGTTCAGCCTGTTCAGTAGTCTTTCAATTTATTTATTCATATTTTTAAACTGACGTTTATCTGAGAAAGACCAGTGAAATAAATCGGAAATTCAAATTGCATGTTACACTACAAAATTCGGCGAATGAAAGATAATCTTGAGACTGATACGACAGCGTTTCTAGGAGTGCGTATTCGTATATGCGCATAGTTGTGAGGCACGACAGAGCTGCAAGGCGTGCGCGACATCTATATTCATATATGTTTATTGTTGTTACTTTATTACTGAATGGAATTGAAATTTTATTCAGTAGAAATGAAAGATAGCAATGATTTTTTTTCGCAAATATGCGTGAAGTACCGACTTTTCTTATATGTACCCATGTATTTCTTAGTCGTTTTTTCCCCGAGAAAAATTTACTATTGCAGCATATCAAAAGTCAACCGCCAGGTGCAGAAGTAGTTTTTTATCCATACCAGATCTTCTAGACTACGATTTTTCAAATTTTTTCGATGTTTTATATATATACATATATATATATATATATATATATATATATATATATATATATATATATATATAAATATAAATATATATATATATATAATTATATAAATATATTATAATTAATATAAAATTTTTTATAAATATATATATATATAAAAATAATATTATATATATATATATATATATATATATATATATATATATATATATATATATATATATCTATATATTTTTTCATTTTTTTTTCAGGTATATATCCGCATCTCCAGCTGCTTGAATGTTCTGAAATTAGTTAAAATATGGAATTATTTTCGAGGCGGAACCAAACAATTAAAATTTTTGCAAATTTCTTTAAACGCCGCTATTTTTACATAGATATTTGTCTTTTATTCTATATATTATTCCCGGTACATATTGGCATCTCCAGCGGCTCCAAGAAAATGAGCTCAAATTTGGCATCTTGAGTTTTCGAAGCTAACCAAACTATCAGAATTTGGGTAAATTTCTTCAACCGCAGCCATTTTTACGTAGACATTTGTGATTTCATTTATATATCTTTCTCAGTATAAATATGGACATCTCTAGCGATTCCCCTCAAACCCAGTGAGCTGAAACTGAGTATGTGGGGTTGTTTTTGAGGCAGAACTAAACTATCAAAATTTAGCCAATTTTTCAAATCGACGAATTTTTACGAATATAGTTCTTGTTTTTTCATGTTTTTTGAGAATTTGCTCAACTCTATAGCTTCTGCAGTTTTAGTTGGAGGTGTGATCCTTTATGGGTTCCAACTTTTTTCCTCAACCGCGCTGCACTTCGCGCAAATTATACCTCTTGAATCACACCTCGACCTGCTTCGCTATCAGTACGCGAATTTTTTTTTTTAATGAAATAAATTATTTTCTATTTTTTTTTAGGTTTTTCTATCAAAGCGTAGTTTATCAACATATCATTTATTATGTTCTAATCGCACCTCGACGTGATGCACTTCGCTCGAAAAATACGACCTCAGTGGTAAAGCTTTGCAGCTCACGCAAAGAAAGGACTTAAAATTTCCGAACATTGGGTTCAGCATGAAAAAATTGCATATATCTTCTTTTGTGATGCTTTGCCTTGTTATCCTGAAGGTAGGTATGAACATATTAAGCGGATATTCAAAATATTCCTGGCGCTAGAGAAAATATAGTCCAGGAAACTTTCTATTCACTCTAGCAATGAATTTTCCAAGTTAATCACAAATTGATGTAACGAAAGTTAATTAACTCATACATAAAAAACCCAGTCAAATATCTTGATTTTATACTTTTTTCCATGGCATTTCAATGCAATTAAATGCTAAATGAGACACCATATTGTATTTGAATTAAACAGTTCGCATTCCCAATATTCATGATAACCCCACTATTTTCTGAACTTTGAGATTGTTGGCGAAAGTTTGAATTAAACCATACTTCACGTGTAGTTTACTGTATCAGTTGATCATATATCACTTCGAGAATATTGGGGTCATAAATATTGTAAGAATAAGGAAAGCGCACGTTTAATTGTCCTCGTTCCTCCTATTGCCTCCATTCCTGTTCCACCACTGCCATCATACAAGTAGCTCGCTTTCCGCAACAAATTATGGGATAGGTGTTCTGGATACGCGAGGGGGTCGAGTTATTCCCAGCTGAATTAGTGTGCACTCTTGCCGTGTAAGAAGAATGGGCACCCGAAACAAACTACAAGTCTACTACATCGCCATCAACGAGGCTAATGGGCGTTTCGGGTGCCCACTAAAATATTGCTCATTTTAAACTGCGATGTGATGCTCTTAGGCAATGGGGCGAGCTTCGAATCACAGGAGCGGATATCTTGTGATCTATCACAGGCTTATTATTCGATGCTTCCAGGCTTATTATTCGAGTAAAACCAAGAAATCATGTTTACTCATGACTTACAAACTATAATTTCATGAGTTTTTAAGGAAAAATATGTAGGTAGTCTAGTCAAGTGCTTTTTTGTTCAACTTTTTTCAGCAGTCTCGGAAAGATATGAGCAAGGTGTCATTCGATTCGGAATAGAATGTACATAGATATTCTTTGAAAAAATAAAGTTCCGCTCGCGAAAATTGTAAATGTTATAAACAATTGACTGAAAGAAAAAAGAAGGCTTTGGTTTTTTGCAACTACCTCAAAAACCAATTGAGATTTTTGATATCAAAAAAAAAATTCGAAAGGATAAGGAAATTTCCTATGAGAAAGTTTCAACTGCCGGAACTGTAGGATCAAAAATTATAATTTTCTCAGAGGGGTAAAAATACGGCTGAAAATGGCTAATCTGGCTTGCGCAAAACACGTCCATTTAGGACAATTTAACAATAAAAATTATTCAACCATATTAAATAAGAAAATTGAGGAATGAAAAAATTCAGGCACTAACTGGCTTGTTGAATGAACAATGATTCGGTGGCAAAAAAATTTTATAGTGATTTTTCAATTAGTTACACAATATATATTTTTTTTTTCTTGGAACTGGTTTTGAAAGGCTTCTGAATAGATCACCGTAAAAAAAATCAGAAGAATTTTTTTTCAGTGTTTCATTAATAATTTCCTTATTTGAAAAATAAAAAATTTTCATTAACCATAAAATTATTTTTGATGAACAACGCATTTGTTTATAAGAGTTTTCTATACAAGAAGACACGAAATTTGAAAACTTCATTTTTATGTAGCTTCCAACGGCTCTTTGGAATTACCAAAAATTGAATTTTTTTTTATGTTGCAACTACGTAAATTGTGGATAAAAAACAGACAAATTAAAATTTTGCAATTTTTCAACGGAGATCTATTCTGAAGCCTTTCAAAAATAGCTCCAAGGAAGAAAAAAGATTTCAGATTAATAGTTGAACAGTTATAAAATTTACAATTTTCGTGTTCAAACCCAAAAAAATTAATAATTAACAATTGCATAACTAATTGAAAAATCGTGATAAAAATTTTTTGCCACCGAATTATTGTTCATTCATCTCTGCAGTAAGCGCTTCAGTTTTTTCGTACATGAATTTTTGTATTTAATATGGTTATATAATGGTTACTGTTAAGGTGTCCAAAATGGGCTTGACTACCCGTTTTCGGTCGTATTTTATTTAATCATAAATATTGATCTTACAGTTTCGGAAGTCAAAACTTTATTATAGAAAATTTCCTCTTCTTTTTGAATGTTTTTTCAGATATCAAAAATCTCATTTGGTTTTTGAGTTATTTGCGGAAAACCGAACCCCTCTTTTTTTCTTTTAGGAAATTGCTTATAACTTTTTGCAATTTTCGCGAGCAGAACTGTATTTATTCAAAAAATATCTTCATTCTATTCTGAATCGAAAGTCACCTTGCCCATACTTTTCCGAGACTGTTGAAAAAAGTTGGACAAAAAAGCACTTGTTGACTAGACTAATGAGTGTTGGAAAATTTTAGTAAGATAGTCTATAATATAATTATAGAGTCTTTATAAATTTAAAGAATATATATTATAATATCAGTGTAAGTATGATTTTGTAGAGATTTGATTATAATTTTTGCAAACAGTCTACTATCAGTTTGTATAATGATGATAATATTCAACTACTTGTTGTTCACACACATACACAAAAAATAATATGAGTATAAAAGTAAATATAAAACTAGGAAAGACCTATTTATATCCTCGATATAACCTGAGCGTAGTAGAGAATTGTATGAAGTATATGACAATAAAACTATTCAATACACTACCAAGAAGATATCAAATGACATCATACTTTCACCAATTTAGAAAATTGATTCGCGATCTACTTCCAAGATGTACAGCACAACTGAGTTTATTGACTATTGTAGAAATGTAATATGGTGGTTTTTATTGACTTGTTTCCAGGATTTTGCTGTTTTTCACTTTGTAGTGATTATGTTAAACTTATGAAATAAATCAGAATTATAATTATTATTATTAAGCAGCGATTGGAATGAATAATTAAAGGAAACTCATTTTTTAACTTTTTTTAATTTCAATTCCTACAAAAAAATTATTGAGTTCAACATTAACTTATCAGAAAAGAAGTCAGAGATATTTTTACAAGTTATTTTGGATTAATTTGATTTAAGAATTAACAATTTTACTGCAAAATCTACAACAAGATACAATACCTATATCGAAGTTTGAAGTTTATAATTATTTCATATTTTCATAATAATCAAAATGTTTATTGTCATAGCTCTTAGAAATTTTTTTTATTACTATTTTCTTAGATTTCCTTCAATTATTTCATTTTTGTCGTACAATTACTCTCAAACGTTTTCTCATATAATTATTCTCACATGTTGTTACTTTATCTCCTTGCACCTGCTATTTAATACATAATATATACCGGGTGTCCCACGACACCTCTCGTTTTTAGGGTTTCGTATCCGAAGGATAAAAACTGGACCCTATTACTAACTTCGCAGACTTCGCCGTCCGTCTGTCTGTCACCAGGCTGTATCTCAAGAATCGCGATAGCTAGACAGTTGAAATTTTCAGAAATTATGTATTTCTGTTGCCGCTATAAATACTAGAAACAGAATAAAATAAATATGGAAGGGGGCTCCCATACAATGAACGCGACAAGTAGCCACTCAAAATATTCACAAAATACTTAGTTTTACATTTACTTTAATAATAAATGATGAAATTAAAATAAAATAAATATTTAAGGGGGGCATAGTTGATAGTGCGAAATCCATCGTGCACAAGTCCGATTAGCACTAGGCCGGTTTTTTGTTTTCTATATTGATTGTACCGGGTGTCTGATTAAGAGAGGCACGTGGCTGTATCTCACAAACTACTCGTCGTAGAGAGTTTAAAAAAAAAATTTTATAACCAAAGTGGCCAACACAAAATTATTTTTAGGTTTCTAAGATGGACGCCAGGGGGCGTAACCGCCATCTGAAACTTCTAAAGGGATTTTTTTCTGAAATTCATCTAGTGAATATACCAAAAAAATATTTTTTGTTGAAAGCTGAGCTTTATTTGGTTATTTTTATTTGACACTTTTGGACGTATCTATTGAAATGAAGTGGCGGGGGGTGATTCAATGTTTTTTTAAATAAACAGCTGTAACTCCTGAACGACTGAACGGATTTCAACAAAGTTAATCTCGTTGGGAAAAGCATTTATTGCTTCATCGACAGCATTTTATCTGTGGTCTGTCAAATTTTTAGTTATGCCGGTAGAGAGCGTTTTTTGATATAATAACAGAATATTTCTAATTTCTCTGAAAAATTAAATGCAATAACATAACTTTTTTTCCATAAAAATGTATTATGATGATGCCAAAATAGGCCAGTGAAAACCGTATCTCGGTATCTTATTCCTAGCCTAAAATATCGAAGAAAGAAAATTTAGTTATCATATGATTCAAAAAGACGCCATCGCACCGGTATTTATCTTCATTTATCTATATTTTTCCAAGAATCAATGATGAAATTTCATCATTCAATGATTATCATATAGGTACTTGTATTCTTAGTACAAAAAATTTTTTATTAAATCGTTTAGGGGCATAATAATCAATAAATATAATTTGTGAAAGTGCAAGAAAGTAGTCATAATAAGAAGAGAAGGCCATGAAGGAAAAATAAATGCCTAAAATCAACTAATCAACAAATATCAAAAATGAACTTATAATGGCAGTGTAATGAATTTTTGTGGCACACACAAGTAAGGACTGAAAACTATTGAAATGCATATACGAACAATGAAGATGTTGATATGTTTGCGGTATATTTTGAAAGTTTTCAAAATGCGGCAATGGCACAAAGATTATATAGAACTCGATTTCCAAATTGGCGTTCACGCCATGCGAGAATTTGTTGGGCATATTTGAAGAAAATAGAGAATTTTCATCTGAAATTTATAGGGTCGAAGCTACCAGTATTACGCAAATTTCGGACTAAACGCGAAAAAATTCTCGCATGGCGTAGACGCCGAATATAGAGCACTGTATATTCTTTGTGCCAATGCCACATTTTGAAGAATTTCAGAATATACCGTCAGTGATATCAACAGCTTCATTGTTTGTAAAATGTATTTCAATCTTTTTCAATCCTTACTTCTGTGTGCCACAAAAACTTATTAAACTGCCACTATATGTATAATTTTAGTATTTGTTGACAAGTTGATTTTAGGCATATGATTTTCCTCCATGGCCTGCTCTTCATATACTGACTACATTGCACTTGCATATTATTACATTGGTTATTATGCTCCCACTCGATTTTTGTTTGAAGTTTTTTAAATAAGAATGTTATTTTAAGGTATCGAGATACGGTTTTCACTAGCCCATTTTGGCATCATCACAATACATTTTTAAAGAAAAAAAGTTATGTTATTGCATTTAATTTTTTAGAGAAATTAGCAATTTTCTGTTATTATATCAAAAAACGCTCTCTACCGCCATAACTAAAAATTTGACAGACCGCAGATAAAATGTTTTCGATGAAGCAATAAATGCTTTTCCCAACGAGATCAACTTTGTTGAAATCCGTTCTGTGGTTCAGGAGTTACAGCTGTTTATTCAAAGAAACATTGAATCAACCCCCACCACTTCATTTCAATAGATACGTCAAAAAGTGTCAAATAAAAATGACTCGAATGAAGCTCAGCTTTAAACAGAAAATATTTATTTGGTATATTCGCAAGATGAATTTCAGAAAAAACTCACTTCAAAAGTTTCAGATGGCGGTTACGCCTCCTGGCGGCCATCTTAGAAACCTGAAAATAATTTCCAGGATTTTCTGTTGGCCACTTAGGTTATAAAATTTTTTACCATAAGTCTCTACGACGTATAGTTCGTGAGATACAGCCGCGCGACTCTCTTAATCAGACACCCGGTACAGTATATAAAATTTGAATCTTCTACAACATTGATTGTCATACAACATTGAAATAATGAATCTTTTCAAAACTATTAGTTGTTGCCGATCTGATTATTCTTTCATTATATATACGAAACTTAATAATAAATAAGATTATTTAATTCTTTTACAGTTACAAATATTACCCTGAAGTTCACATTACTAGAATAATATCACTTTGTTGAGTCCTTTGGCAAGTATGAATCGTCCACATTGCTAAAATTTCAAATAATGGAGAAAAATCATACAGACTTATATTTTTTGCAGTGCCGTGAATCATAACGGTTTCATAAGGATTGGCAAAAACAAAAGGCGCTCCTGTCACGGCTCCATAAATTTTATTTTACTTGTGGCATAAACCAGACGAAGTGTTTTAGTGTAACTACCAAATGGGAAGCTTAATTCGCGAAAATACTTTTCATTGCTTGGAAATATTGATGCAAATATCCCGAATGCAGAGCACAGAAGTTTTTCCTCATGCATGTAGCTAATTCAGCTGTTATTGCACAGTATTTTTATATAATTTTATATATATATATATATATATATTATATATATATATATATATATATATATATATATATATGTATATGTGTATATATAGATATATATTATATATATATATATATATATATATATGTATATGTGTATATATAGATATATATTATATATATATATATATATATATATATATATATATATATGTATATATGTATATATAGATATATATTATATATATATATATATATATATATATATATATCACAATACTAAATAACTCCAATCATATACTTATTAAATAAGGTTAATGGGTTTTTTTGGATCAACAGGCTGTATTTAGTGAAACTACATATATTCTTGGTCGACGTTTCGGTTCACATCTGAACCTTCATCAGGACTCTAAAATTATTAAGACAAAGCTATACTACACATTTCTTACAATTACAATTTAAACAAACTTACCGAATAGTTGAGTTTGAAAAATTCTTTTGTTTTATTCCCTGGCATAGATTGAGCATGAACAAAAAGGGGCAATTGCTATCATATAACAAGGATTGAATCTTGAATGACAAATTCATTTGGGAGGGTACTTAAGTTTTTTTCAATTCTCACTGTACAAAAGTTACACAATTCCAGATTACAATGTTATGTCAGTAGAGTAAAACTGAGGTTAGAACATAGATGATCAATCTGAAATCACAGAGACATCACGGACAATTCTCTTTTTATTATACGATATTAAGAAGGAATAAATGTTGCTAATATTTTCAATGTCCTTTCTTGAGTTCATCACGTTGTCTGATTGTTTGATGTGAAACATTTCCAAGAAGGATCGCTTATTTAAATTACTTTCGAACTCCAGAATTTTGGTCCCATTATAATCCAACTCATGTTCGGTTTTTCGACCGTGCTCCGCTAAAGCACATATCTTTCTGGGATTTTTTATGTCACTTTTATGTTGAGATAATCTCTTTTTCAACTGTTGGGAAGTCTGGCCTATATAGCTTAAATTGCATGAGGTACATGGTACACAATATATTACCCCTCTCATTTTCATTAAAGAGGAATGGTCAGCAGATTAATTTTTAACACATCATCAAGAACACAACCTAATCAGGTGTCACAAATTGTAGATGAAGCTGTTGTAAGTAACCAGTCACCAACTACAAATTTAAGAGATATTTCGTATGCGTCATTACCAGCGATACCGGAGGTCACCTACAAACTAGTTAACTTATTGAAAGATTCTCACCTAAAGATAGCGGTAAAAAATCAATTTAATATAGGCAGACTTTATTCATCAATAAAAGATAAGTTGGATAAAATGAAAATGAGAGGGGTAATATATTGTGTACCATGTACCTCATGCAATTTAAGCTATATAGGCCAGACTTCCCAACAGTTGAAAAAGAGATTATCTCAACATAAAAGTGACATAAAAAATCCCAGAAAGATATGTGCTTTAGCGGAGCACGGTCGAAAAACCGAACATGAGTTGGATTATAATGGGACCAAAATTCTGGAGTTCGAAAGTAATTTAAATAAGCGATCCTTCTTGGAAATGTTTCACATCAAACAATCAGACAACGTGATGAACTCAAGAAAGGACATTGAAAATATTAGCAACATTTATTCCTTCTTAATATCGTATAATAAAAAGAGAATTGTCCGTGATGTCTCTGTGATTTCAGATTGATCATCTATGTTCTAACCTCAGTTTTACTCTACTGACATAACATTGTAATCTGGAATTGTGTAACTTTTGTACAGTGAGAATTGAAAAAAACTTAAGTACCCTCCCAAATGAATTTGTCATTCAAGATTCAATCCTTGTTATATGATAGCAATTGCCCCTTTTTGTTCATGCTCAATCTATGCCAGGGAATAAAACAAAAGAATTTTTCAAACTCAACTATTCGGTAAGTTTGTTTAAATTGTAATTGTAAGAAATGTGTAGTATAGCTTTGTCTTAATAATTTTAGAGTCCTGATGAAGGTTCAGATGTGAACCGAAACGTCGACCAAGAATATATGTAGTTTCACTAAATACAGCCTGTTGATCCAAAAAAACCCATTAACCTTATTTAATATATATATATATATATATATACATATATAATATACACATATTTATATATATATATATATATATATATATATATATATATATATATATATATATATATATATATATATATATACATATTTGTCCACGACTGTACTATAAATCATTCATTATACGTGTGCTTCCTGAAGTACAATTATACCTATTATTCGCTAGTGTGTATAATGTTTTATTATACACTGCATGACGTCACACTCAAAACGTATGTCCAAACTTGAGACTATCATTCACATTGTTAGGATAGTATTGTTATTAGATTTTTAGGTTTTGTGTAACTAAGATAACTTTTAGGCAAATTATTGAACTAATATTTCATATAATGCCCAACTTATTGAACATTTACTCTAATAAATTATCTATTTCATTTTTATCAGAGTGAAAGAAAGGAATGGAATCGATGTCAAGTGAAATAGTTGACGTTTACGTGAGCATGCAGTTTTCAGTGAACACAGAAAATGTTATGTCAACGTATTTGATAACTATTTTTATTGTTGAAAATGCAGATTATTACTAATTTTTTCGAGGAAGTCGTGGACAAAGTATAGTATTCTACTCGCACAAAATTACCATTTTTCACTCGGGTGAATTGCGACACTCGCTTGCAGCTCGTGTCGCAAACTTCACCCTCGTGAAAAATAGCAACCATTTAGTGCTCGTTGAATAATATACTATTATATATATATATATATATATATATATATATATATATATATATATATATATATATATATATATATATATACACAGAGGAAAAAAAGTATAGACTTGCCCTAACAACTTGGTAGCCTTCAGGTTTCATGAAAAACGCTCGAACAGGTCAATTTAGTTTTTCTGTTTCCTACATTTTGACGAAATTATTTTGTTCTTCTAATGACATCTGTCAAAAGTATGACGTCATCGACATGTTTCTCAAATGACAGTATATAGCATGCGATACATCGTTTGAAAGCTCTTGCTTTACTTAGTATGTTCCTAAATTTTTATGCGATTCTGTAGCTCCGTTTCAACATAGCGGCCGTCCAAAACTTCTATTGTAATGCCATTGAGAGATCGAATTTCGTTTTTCTCTATGGAATTAAAAAACAAGCTCAGGCCAAGAAATTTAATGTAAGGATAGGAATTCAATGATAAAGCCTTGGTACTGTCTGTGTAAGATGATTGATTGTTTTTTCTGATAAATCGAGAAAGAGTTATTGGAACGAAGTTTTGGAACAAAGTTCCTTATCGCGCGTTGCGAAAGGAGGCTAGACGGATAAAATTAAGACCAAAAGTTGTAACGACACTTTTTGCGCGAGCACGCCGTGCGAGTGTTTCTCTGTCTCTCATAGAAAGCAAGCCAGTTATTTTCGTTTCGTCTTTCTATCTCGCATTGAACAGTGTGGTGTCGCAACGACTATTTTTGTTGAGTGTATACAGGTTTTTTGTACATAAAAAATAATTACAATAATGAATCCTGATAGTGTTTCTGCATAAGTTCTAGATATTGCTGATGGAGTTAGGTAAGTAGAGATTTCATATAGACAATAATAATACATAATACAGACTTTTAAATAAAATAGAATTCCAAACATATGTTTCCTACTTCAGTTACCACAAGCCAATAATTATTACTGAAATTGAGCCTACTGATTAAGTTTATATCACATTATATTTGTTAATATTAAAAAAATATTATCATATTTTTTTACTATTCATAGGGCTTTATATGAAATTGATTATAAAATGAAGCAGGTTCTGAAAAACTTGAATTTTATTTCATCTTATTGGAATTTTGCACCAGCAAATATTTTTATCAAGAATAGCACTTTTCCCTAAAATTCAGAATAAAATAACAGCAGTCCAAATGCGCTTGTTACTGTGTTTAGAAAATAATGGAGAATATATTGAACATTCATTATATTATAGATGTTGTGAGTTTTCATTCATTTTTTGGATGTTACCGAATATATTGTTAATAATTCCGAATACATACATATTAATATCAAAGGAGTAACCTCAATCAATATAAAATTATGAAACTTCACCGATTCAAAATCAAAAGGATCAACATCAATAATAAAGCTCAATAAAAGTAATCGCATTTGTGTCAGTCACCATAGCACTGGCCACCTACTGGTAATAATAAATTGAATAAACCTGTAAGTTTACGAAAGATGTTGATTACATAAAAACGCTTCAGGATAGGTATATGTGTTATTCTAGAAATTTTTTCATGAATTCCAAACTCTATCGACCCTTGGAAAATATATGGGTCCATTTGAAATTAATAAAAAATTGACAGTGACTTCCGGTATAAACGGAAATACCATTATAATGACAGAAAAATTACAATTTCAGAAAAATAGTTCACCACAAATTATGGCCGTCCAAATTTCAAATTTACAATTTTCAATTTATCCAAATGCGTCTAACATGCCAGTTAGACAAAAATCACCCTGTATATATATATATATATATATATATATATATATATATATATATATATATATATATATATATTATATATATATATATATATATATATATATATATATATATAAAATATATATATATATATATATATATATATATATATATATATATATATATATATATATATATATATATATATATATATATATATATATATATATATATATATATATATATATATATATATATATATATTATATATATATATATATATATATATATATATTATATATACATATATATATATATATATATATTATATATATATATATATATATATATTATACATATACATAAATAGACATTTTTCGTTTCATTTGGAAACATCAAATATCGATTTAAGCAGTATATAATGCTGAAATTGATTGAAAATGGATCATATAATGTGTGAAATCACCTCACGTTAGTTGTTATATCATATTGAATTATTTAGAAAAATTACAATATCCTCTAAAATAATGGACGTTTTACGATGATGATAAAATTTACATACAAATTTTACGACCAGTGAAATCCTGCTTCATATTTTTATTATGACCATGAGTTTCCGGGAGTATGCACGTTTAGCATAATTCGTTATGATACTGTAGGCTGTTACCTCTGAAATAATTTCATTCGAAGGTATAACCTTTACTCCAAGTAACATTTATAATTTTATATCGTTTTTTATATTTCATATAAATATATGTATTTTTATATTCCTGAATGTATATTCATTTTCCTGAAAGTAGATATACTATTCGAATGTAAGTGAGGTGCACGTGTGGTTTTCAATTTTATAAATGAATAGAAATGTATAAATATATATATATATATATACCTATATATAAATATATATATATATATATATATATATATATATATATATATATATATATATATATAATATTTTTTTTTTTTTTTTTTTTTTTTTTTTAGGTACAATTAGGTGCAGCAGCAGCCATCCATCATATCAAATGAGAGGAAATTTGGTACTGAGGGTTCCTTTGGAGGCTAGGGTGATCATGAGCAGACAATTATTTCAAAACTGTTGCAGAAAATGTCGAAATCAATTATGGACATATTCTAGGGCTTTTTGGATTTATATGGAACTAGAAAACATTTATTGAATGGTTTTTGCACCCCCAAATCCTCTTTATTAGGATTATATATTAGGGAGTGCCTTTTGGCGCTATAAAGTTTTTTCATATTACTGCAATTGAAATGTCCACAACTCCACATGTTCCAAAAATTGAGTTAAGTGTAGGAAAGTAATAGTCTAAGATTGTGTTTTTTTAAATTTTATGTTTCAGGAATATATTTCTATGAAAGATTGTACACAATATTTCAAGTATATTAATTCTTGTAACAATTAATTTTAAATGCTTCTCTGAACATTCTGAAGGCACACAATCACACTTGATATTTCATTAGTTTCAGTATGTAATATTGAAAATGAATTATATTATACTCAGGAATTATTAATTGTATATTCCAACAACTGAGAAGGCTCAAATTTTCGATCGACTACTAGTTAGTTATATTTAATATTTTCTGTTATACACATAATTCGTTTAGTTGTTGAAAATGCTTTCTATATAAATTTTTTTCTGATTCTGTGATATTCTTCAAGGTCAATCACCTTTTGATGAATTTGTATTTTATATATATCATCAATAACGTACGGCTAACTATATATCATTTTATGAGTATTTCGTTTTTCTTGTGTGGTTATCTATATTTAAAAAAAACCTCATGTACATACTATTATTTATATTTCCATAATATTAACTTTATTGATTATGAATTGGCTATCGACCGAGGTCTTCCTGCTGTGTACATTTTTTTGATATTACACATTCTTGATTTTTTTTTTAATGTTTTTTGCTCATAAACAGACGTTTTCCTGGAAAAAAAGATTTTCGTAACTAACTGCAAATGTTTCAAAATATTTAGTTTACTAAAAAATAATGTGACTTTCAACAACCAAGTTGTTAATTAAGTAAGTATAACTTAACCATCTTTATAAAAAAAAGAAATGCAGCTACGGCTTTTTATTTTAAGAATATCAATGAATTTCAATTCAAGTTTATCTGAGGTTTATGTTGTTGAATATATTGAATGGTTGAGAGAAGAATTGGTTTTTTTATTTGAACAGCTTACATTTAGGTAATGTTCGTCTTGTATTTCTGAAAATATCCGTAGTACCTACTGCCACAGGTACTGTCGAACATATATAACATATAAGAGAGCAAAATTCCAAAGTAAATACGCGTATTGGGACAAATAAAACACCCCTTATCACACAAGCGAATTGACTACCAAATTACCATGAATTTTTTATACTCAGCCGAGAGTATATATCCTTTTGTGACAGTTTATGCAGGCACAGCCTCCGGTCTTCATATGACGAGGAAGGTTGTTATACATTACATATATGTTCATACACAATGGATAAAAGACAGCGGCGTAGTTTCTATTTATTCTAGATTATTGAAAGAAAATTTGGAGCTTTCATTGTAGTAGTTTTATTTCTGACAATATTGACTATGATTTCTTATGCAGTGGTTTATGTAAACTGTTTGAAACACTCATGTATATCATACACTCTTTCATGTATTCGAGTTAATGAGTTTCGATAAAGAAAGTTAACTGAGAATATATATTGAATAATCTATTGTCATCGCTTTCTTTTGAATCTGCAAAATATATTTAAAAAACTTTATTTCATTGTGAATAAAACTTCACATTTTTTGATTTTCACTATATTTTGTTAACATGACAATTGTTTCGTCAATACACAGTGGCATCTTCAGATGTATAATACATACTAACTTTTACAACGAGAATATTGAAAGATGAAGGAAGGGAATATACAATAAGAATGGGGAAAACCTAAACGTAATCACTTAGCAGGTAGAAAGTACAAACTGTTAATGACATGGGAAAACACAATAGGCACAAATATTTAATATTACATCTAGAAGAGATTAAACAACGGTGAAGTATTCATATCTAATTGGTCAGTTAACAAATTATTGGATTGTTTCATACTATTAATTTCAAGAGCTTTTAATAAATTGAGTTTATAGCCTTTCTTTTCTATATTGTAATATTTCAAATTCATTATTAAAACTATGATTTTGTTTTAGGAGATGTGATGCATAAGTAGAATCTAATTTTTCCTTGTCGTATTTTCTTTTATGTTGTGATATTCGAACTCCAAAGTTCCTGCAAGTTTGGCCAACATTTACTTTAGGACATGAACCACAAGTTAGCTTATAGATCCCTGATTTATTTTGTTGTGTAGTTTTATCTTTTGAATTTTTAATATGTTTTCCAATAGTATTCTGAGTTTTGAATGCTATTTTGAAATTTCGATTTGACAAAAAGGTTGAAATTTTGAGTGTTGGATATATAAGTTAATAATTCAAAGTTTTTATCATTATCTTTTACGTTCGGATACACTTGAAAAATGGATGCCTCATACAATCTTCTTGATAAAATATTATCTATTATTTTTGGAGGATATACACTATTGTGCGCTATTTGTTTTATGATTTGTAATTCCTTAGTGTAATTTTCTTGTGATAACGGTATATTAATCAGTCTATTTATCATGCTCTTAAATGCTGCTAATTTATGTTGATAAGGATATGAAGAAAATTCATGTTTATTGCTATTTCTTTTGTCAAATCCAAAAAATTGATAGAACCTTCTGTTTCATCTTCAACTGTAAATTTAATATAAGGATGTAATGAATTAATAAAATTTAGGAGGAACTAAGTTGTCTTGTAGTCCCTGTGAAGCAGGTTAATACATCGTCCACATATCTATACCAGTAAAGGCAATTCTTAGTGAGTTTATTATTGTGAATTAGATTTTCCAAATTATCCACGAATATTTCCGCAAGGAGGGGGCTAAGTGGATTTCCCATAATTAACCCTCCATCGCTGGAGTAAACATCATTATCAAATTGAAAAAATCTTATTTCCATGAATATCTTCTTAAAAATTTCTAAAAAGGTACGGCAAAATGTTTTTCTGAATTCTTATACAACTGTATGGAATCACAAAATGGTGTACTACATATAGAATTATATATGTATATATATTTATATATATATATATATATATATATATATATATATATATATATATATATATATATATATATATATATATATATATATATATATATATATATATATATATATATATATATATATATATATATATATATATATATATATATATATATATATATATATATATATATATATTTATATATATATGGTTTGAATTATCTTCAGAGACATTTATTATCAGTAACAAAGTTGGGTTTCTGAGTATAATAAGAGACTAACATTGTAGTTTCAATATAGAGAAATAAAATATGCAAGTATTTGATGATCATTTTTGTTTTTTTAACTCAAGGAACCTGCAGTTTAATGCCGGTTTCGAACGGCCAATGGGCTTGAATCTAAGTGATTACCCAACAGATTAGTTATTGAACCACTAAATTCTGGACATACACAACACTCAAGAGCAAGGCGGGACTCGAACTTACAATTCTCGGTTTACAAGCGATACACCTCACCGCTGGACTACCGAGGCCCCTTTGACAATCTTAAGATATTCACAGATTACATGTATGTGGGAATTACAAATCTATATCTATTTAAAAATTACATTGTATTAAAAATCTTGAAGTTATATATAAATACCTGTAATATGATACGTTTTGAAAATTTCTAGAGAATATAAATAAATTAATCATTTACTTTTTTTATTTGTATTCATAATCTTCGAATTATCAAGGGAAAAATTATATGATCTCGAAATTGTTTGTTGATAATTTCTTTTGAAAATTTCTTTTGTTTAATTGTTAATTATTTCATATTAATTTGTGAAATTTTTTGCAAATCTATGAAACTTTGAACACTTTCAAGATGTATTGTTTATAATTTTTAGATTTAAGTAAAATTGTTATATATTTTAAGTTTGAGTTAAAGTACGCCCATGTTCGGAACAAAATCAATTTTCCCTTCACGTACAAACGCCACTGCGTCCGTACGAAAGTTTAGCTTTGGACTTCAAAACATAAACTACCGCGAAATGACATCCGGTTTATGTGTCATTTTTGATATCATTTTATATGACTGAATTTCAGACGTGACAATATATTCCCAACAGAGAGTGCTCCTAGAATCTTCGGATAATTTGTCTTCTGTCTAAGAACAAATCTTATATATCAACTATATTATAATAAATTCACATAAAATACGATTTTTGTGTTTCAACTTGAAAATTTTCATCATAAATGCTTGAAAGAAATAATTCTATATTTTACCAGTGAAATAGGCATTTATATGGCGTCATAGTTTTAAATTGTCAAAAAATTGAGAAATTGATTTTAGGTTTCGCTGATTATTAACAAAAATTCCCCCACGCAACAGAGTAATAAAATAAATTTTCAAAAAGAAACAAAATATGACTCGATCTGTCTGGAATTTTGTGAAAGATTCTTCTGCAAATGATGCCATATTATTTTGAGAAAAGAGAAGAAGCTGTATCATCAGTATTTGAGATTTAAGACTAGAACAAATGTTTGGATAAGAGTTCTTTGAAATTATTCACTATAAAGTGTATAACTTCATGATTATCTGAATATGAATGATTAAATTGAAACAATGGTTGAATAATAATTTAACTTATATCAAAAACAATAATTATTGAAGTACGTTTCTGTAAGACTTCACTTTCTTCAAATGATGAGTCCAAAATGATTACATTTCTCGAATACATTCAATAACAACAGAGATGTATATAATAAAGTAGGTAGAAAAGGTAAATACAATGATGATATACCAATAACTAATTAAAAAGGAAATTTCATACTGAAGTACTAGTCAGGTCGTTCCGCGATTTTGAACATATTTAGAAGAGTGCTGGTACTATGATCATCAATCTGGCTATCAATATAAGGCCTGAATGTTTATATTTAATATATATTCATATCGAAATATAATCTGAAACAGCCATATTAATCATGCTACGAGTGTTGAAGTCTGAAGACGGAACATTAAATATATTTTGGTCAACACTGTACATATTCTGTACTTTGCTCGTTGACAAAAAGTCAGTTTTTTGAATAAATTGTTCTATAAAAGTGTCATTCTATTTTCTTACAAGAATTGAGTAAAGATCTGTTTTAAATACTTCAACATGGTAGCAGAGCGTGATTCCTAGACTAGGAAACAAAGCTTTATATTGCGAAGTAAGAAGAAAGTCAAAAAAGTAGGTGAACTGTTGCAAAGAGGTTGTCCCTAGTAGAAAGTAAGAAAAAGTATTTTTCTGGAAAAATGGATGCTGAAATGAGAAAGAATTGAACAGCACTTTTCCTTATAGAGTAGCCGTTGGTGCTTTGATGTACTTGATGACCGGCACTCGACCAGACATAGCATATGCTGTAAGTGTAGTTTCAAGGAAACTCGAAAATCCCCTGAATTCAAACTGCTCCAAAGTAAAAAGGATATTCCGGTATTTAAAAGGAACGATTGACATTGGTATAATATACAAAACAGGAGTCAAAGATGAGCTAAAGACATTCAGTGACGCAGATCATGGTGGTGATGATAATACAGGCCGATCAACCACAGGAGTTTTGAGTATGTATGCAGATGGAGCAATATCTTGGTACAGTCAGCGTCAGCTTCAGTTGCAATTTCTATAACAGAAGCAGAAATAGTCGATACTAACGAAGCTGCTAGAGAAATAGTTTGGCTCAAACGACTATTCGAATAAATTCTTATTTTGGAATAGTGCCAACGTTGATGATCGACAACGAAGCTGCAATAAAGTTGACACAGAATCCAGAATATCACCGTCGTACTAAACATATTCACATTCGACATTTCTTTGTCCGTGAGCTGTTACTTGACAGTTTCATTCAAGTTAGGAAAGTGTCATCAGAAGATCAGTTAGCAGACATGTTGACAAAACCTTTGTTCAAACCCAGATTACAAATGTTGAGAAATGCAATGGGGTTGACCAGAATAATCCAATGAGGATAAAATATATTTTGGTCAACACTGTACATATTCTGTACTTTACTATATGTAGTTGGCTCGTTGACAAAAAGTCAGTTTTTTGAATGAATTGTTCTATAAAAGTGTCTATTTTCTTACAAGAATTGAGTAAAGATCTGTTTTAAATACTTCAACAACAAGCCCCCTTTTAATCTTCTTAAAATCACGAAACTACCGGCCTGAATGTTTATGTACTTATTCAATCAAAGGGACATGCCATTTTACATTTATTAAAGTAACCCACCATAAACCATCTGCACAAAAAAAAAACAACAAAATTAAAAGGTGACAATAAGAAATATATGCGAGAATTCAATATCAGTTATAATTATGTATGTTACAGGCTGGAGACCATCAACGGATGCGTACTCGCATATACTCTTCACGTTAGCACAATACACATGCATCATTACCTCCAAATTGTTAAAGTATCTCATTGATCTTTTAATGTATCCTACGTATTGTATATGTGGAACAAAATTGAGCTGGCACTTCTTTATATTGAATTCCATTTCATTTACTTCGCACCATTTCATCAATTCATTAAGATCACGTTGCAATTGTTCACTATTTTTAATTTTAGATACAGGCCCTAAAATTTTCAGATCATCTGCAAACAGTATAAAGTGCGAGTTGGACTCGCGCACGGAGGGTTCCGTACCATTGATTTTAATTTTATTATTTATTATTAAAGTAAATATACAATTCAGTATTTTGTGATTATTTCAAGTGCCCACCTGTTACCTTTTATTGATATCGAGCAAAAATAGGCAAAAAATGGCGTTTTTTGTATGAGAGCCCCCCTTTAATATTTATTTTATTTTAATTTTATTATTTATTATTGAAGTGAGAATACAACTGAGTATTTTGTGAATATTTCAATTGCCTACCTGTTGCCATTATTGATATCGAACAAAAAAGGGAAAAAAAATCGCGTTTGTTGTGTGGGAGCCCTTCTTAAATATTTATTTTATTTTGTTTTAAGTATTTTTTGTCATAGCGGCAACAGAAATACATAATTTGTAAAAATTTCAACTGTCTAGCTATCACGGTTCTTGAGATACAGCCTGGAGACAGACAGACGGACAGACGGGCAGACGGACGGACGGACAGACAGCGAAGTCTTAGTAATAGGGTTCCAATTTTACTCTTTGGGTACGGAACCCTAAAAAGAGCTATATTGTAGTCCGTCCCGTATGTCATTAATGAACAACAGGAATAAAAGCGCTGACCCTTGCGGGACACCCGATTCCATGGTGAAATTCTCTGATGTTTCTCTTCTTATCTTAACTTTCAATCGCATTCTTTTTGTAAGATCCACCACCCAATCTTTGAGTGGTGATCCAACTCTTCTAATTTGGCCAGAAGTAGCCAATGCGCAACACTGTAAAACGCCTTTTTAAAATAAGTATATATATAGTGTCGATCTGCTGTCCCGAAAAAGTGCGCGTAGTGCCGAAAGTGCGTGAAACGTCGATAGTGCGAGTAGTGCCGAAAGTGCGAGTAGTGTCGACAGTGCGCGAAAAATCAATCTCCGAAAAACCGAGTGCGATTCGGTTAGTGCGCGAAACGTCATCAAATGTATCTATTGTCAACCATTTATAAATTTATATATAATAAAGTTAAAAATATCAGTACATTGCGTGGGTAAAGGTTTTCTGTGGTTTCCCTTACCATCTAATGTCAGTTGAAATATATTGACCTTGGACCGAATGGCACGTAATTAGCAAAAAGTCGGCCGCAGCCGCATTCCCCCCAAAGATAGGAAAATTAGGTTTTTTATTAATATTGTAAATGTTAGAGAATTAATTAAGTAAAGCCAGGGTTGAAGAAGGTTGCAAAACCTTATAACTTCCCACAATAAAATATTTAGCTAGATAACAAAAATGTACCCCATCCCCCCAGAATCTTGAATAAACGTATTTTGATTGATTAATTGTCCCGCCTTCAACCGAGTTAGTTAGTCGAGTACGTTAGGTACGCTGGCTAGTATTTGGGAGGTCTCGGGTGCAAACCTCGGGGCCGACTGGTCTGCCATGAGTTGTTTTCAGAGGTTTCCTCGTGGTAATGTAAGTCACTGCTTGCAAACTTATT
Organism: Cynegetis impunctata; assembly: GCA_030704885.1. NCBI lineage: Eukaryota > Metazoa > Arthropoda > Insecta > Coleoptera > Coccinellidae > Cynegetis > Cynegetis impunctata. Next base: position 13,231 of record JARQZK010000972.1, on the reverse strand, counting down.
AAGCACATGCTGGGCCAGTACTAATCATCTGAACCCTACCCACACTTCCTATGTTCCATAAATATCCCGTCTCAACTATCCTTAATGCACTTGTACATACAAGTGTATCCTCTGATCTGACTGAAGGAGTTAATCCGAAACTCAAGCTGCCTGCCTCCCTGACACATACTTCAGGGAGGAATGATACACGTGTTTCCTTTTTCAAATGAAATATCAGAAAATGTAAGCAGGTTAGTTGTAACCGATCTCTTCGCAATAAAACCATGTTGCTCATCCAGGAATATATGTTTGAACAAAGGGTACATTTTATTCGCTATAAATGTGTCAAACAATTATTTTGGTATGAGTGAGGATTTACATATCGGTCTATAATTTAATATATTATTTTTTCGCCAGATTTGAAAATCAGAATTACAAAACTTAATTTAAAGTATCAGGAAATACTCCTAACTCCATTAACATATTGAATTCAGTACTGAATTCCCCCCATAACTGATTATTTGTGAACATCAGTTTGTTTATCCTTTCTACCTAATTTGATATATACATAGTTGTTATTAAAGAAATTCAAGAAATAAAATTCAGCGTGCACTTAGAATCCGAATAAGGTGAAGTCTCACCAAAACGTACGTCAGGAATTATTGCTTTTAATATACGTGTGAATTGTTATATAACCATTGTCTCAATATGTTGATCGATTTACTTCAAGTATCAACCAAATCAATTCAGAATAAGAATGATCTTTGTGTTCTACGAAACACTTTACGCAATTTATTAGATTCTATAGATATTTGAAATTTCCTGTTCGTAAATTACTGACTACAACTTACTGAATAGAGTGGACCGAAAAATGAAGTCCTGTAGATTGGGCATCAAGGTTTTTCGATTCAAATCCTCCGATATTTGTGTCAGGGGATACTTCAAGTCTATTCTCAACAAATGTAAACTCAAGATTAGCTTACTAGAAGAATTCAAGGCGCCTGCAACGGAACAATAGGTGAATTTTCAGGAGGATTTGACAATCACTACAGAAAAGAATCAGTCTATGCAGCTTTCCATGAAGAGCATGTTTTCAATGGAATCTTGTTTTTCAAATCGTTGTTTTGTTATGTTTTCTGACAGTTATTATTGAATTTATATCATTTATTGATTAACAAAAATTTAGGTTCCTCACAAATTTCAAGCTTCCCTGATTTACAATTTCACATGCCATATGAACATAGAACTAGATTTTGTAATTATCTGAGCGCACAAAAAGGTGCAACAATTTTAGATTAATTTTTTTCGCAAATGGTTCGTCCTAGGCTTTTAAAACATAATTACTTTTCAAATGCTGCTATTGTCATAAATGACGAATCAATTTATCATTTTTAGAAAGTTTTTGGACAAAATTTTTTATTTTTATTTTTTATGATGTTGCATTGAAAAATACATACAACTCTTAATTTTCACCCTTCTATCAACAACCCATAATTTTTAATAGCCATTTTAATAATTATTTAAACAACGTTTGCCGGGCCAGATAGATTGATAGATAAATATAATGATAGATAGTTAGATAGATATGAAGATAGAAGGATAGACAACTATTTAGATAGATAGACAGATAGTTAAATAGATAAAGATACATCGGCAGAAAGATGAAAAGATAGAAAGGAAGATAGATAAAAATAATTTATATGGCAGAACAACGTTTGCCGGGACAGATAGATTGATAGATATATAGGTAGATACGCAGTGGCGGCTCGTGAGGTTTTGGTTTGAGGAGGCTACAAGAGGTGTTAAAAATACACCATAGGCGAAAATTTTTAGGATTTCAAGGTCAATATAATTTAAAGAAAATCAAAGTAAAACAAGCACCCTAAGCTATTAATTTGTTTTCAATTTCGAGTGTCTACCTTGAGACCTACAACTCCTATTTACAATATTCACAAAAATTCTTCTCAGCCAATTAATCAATTCATCTATTCATCAAATTTTTTCTTTCACATAATAGGTACCTACCTACCTACTTAACGAATTTTTTAATAGCTGGTGAGAGCAAATGAAAAGTTATTATATATTTTTGAAGATTAGCGGGATTCTGCGATCTTTAACGTTAGCAAAATGATCTATAATATCCTCATAAAATTTTTTGTCTTTCGCCAAAAGTTTCACCAATTCCTTTTCAATAGACAACAAACTTATATTTTTCAAACGATCCTGGCTCATTGAATTTCGTAAATAAGTTTTAATTCTCTTAAGAGTGGAAAACGATCGCTCTACGGAAGCTGATGTCACCGGGATAGAAACAATTAGACATAAGAGTTTATAAACTTGGGGTAATTCTTGATTCAAATCATTATCAAAAAGATATTTAATAGTCCTCACATGATTTTCATTTTGCCCCAAAATTTCATTGTCATTATGAACAACACACAGTTCACTTTTTTATGACCACCTTATCAAAAAAAGTGTATTTTTGACATAAATTTTCCAAAAGGTTATCTGGAAAATTAGCCGAAAATCCGGTAAACAAATTTTTATTGAGTAAGTCGAAGAAATGCAGTTCTTTCAAATCAGAGAACCTTATTTCTATTTGACCCCTAATAGTATCCAAAATTTCATAAAATATTTGCTTATAGTGAAGCTCCATATCTGCGTAACTGAATTTCTTTCGTTTTGGGCTAAATTGAGTCGTATGATCAGTAGTTTGAAATACAGAAAATAGTTTTTTAAAATAAACTTCTGCACGAAATTCTGAAATTTTTTCCAAAAGAAACTTGAGCCGATTTCGTGAGTAAATTACATCTGAAAACTTGTGCTGTAAGATTTGAAAAACTATTTCTGTTTGTTCAAAAATTAATTTAAAGATATTTAAAAAATATATAAATTCCTTATCTTGTAAGTAAGATATTAATACGCGTGCTGTATTTAAAGTTACTTTATCGGTGAAGAATTCCTCACTTTCAACTAGGTATAGAATTAAATCCTCAAATCCTAAGCGGCCCCAAACAGAGACATTTTCACTAGTAAAAAGTAAACACTGCCAACAAAATAATTTATTTTTTACCTGTGATCCGGTTAGGCAAGGATGTCTCTCATAATGTATTAAAACCGCGGTTTTGTTTTCTGTTACGCTGCACCAAATTGTTTAATTCAGGGGTAGGTTTTTTTGTTTTTATCAAAACTTTATCCTCATAACTTAGAGCACTAAAGTTAAGGGATAACAAATATTCCACTTAGTCACCATTGAAATTTTTGAAATTAATTTCAGTAATCAAACTGATTTTAAAACAATACGCGTAACGCGAGCTGATTCCGGCGTCCATTATTCAGACAGTACGAATTAGGATCATACTACGATTCAATCAACGACTTTACTCGATGTCAGGGAGATTCTATAGTTGTGATTGGTCGACATTTTATAAGACTGGACTTTATCGGTGTTGCCATGTACATGTGTTTTGGTTTTCTATTTCAATGAAGTATTCATTCGGAGTATTTGTTTTTGAGTGGTGTGAGTTTGCTTTTCTGTGGCAGGCATAATGAACGTTGAGAATATACCTTTCTAAGCTTTACGCAGCGTTGCCACAAATCTTGAAATGAATGAAATGCAGTAAATGTAAATACCTTCTATCTTAATTAATAAATTATATTATATAATGTAGGTTGAAAGGAAGGTAGGTGCATAAAATAATATGATTTTGATCAATATGAATATACTGAATGCTGACTATTTAATATAATGTATATATTAGTGATACACGGAATATTATTGAGGAGGCTTAGCCTCCTTAGCCTCCTTTGACTAGCCGCCCCTGGTAGATAGATAGATTGATAGATAGTTAGATAGATAGAAAGAAAAATAGATAACTATCTAGATAGACATATATCGGCAGATAGATGAATAGATAGAAAGATAGATAGATAAAAATGATTTATATGCCAGAACAACGTTTGCCGGGTCAGCTGGTATAAATATAGATATATATATATATATATATATATATATATATATATATATATATATATATATATATATATATATATATATATATACATATATATATATATATATATATATATATATATATATTTATATATATATAGCAATAATAGTCTTGTTGAATCTCAAAAAACTCGATTTTATTAAAAAATTGACGTTTCGCCACGACATTCGTGGCTTTATCAAAACTTTTGAAAAAATTGAAATTTCTTTGACATTTATTGATTTGAAAAAATTTGAATAGAAAAAGACTACTATGTCTCAGTAAAATTTTTCTCGGCTGTGGCCGTTCTTTGTTATTTATTACGTGCTATTCAGTCCAATATTAACATTCAAATCTGTTATCGGCCACAGCCGAGAAAAAATTTTAGTGAGACATAGTAGTCTTTTTCTATTCAAATTTTTTCAAATCAATAAATGTCAAAGAAATTTCAATTTTTTCAAAAGTTTTGATGAAGCCACGAATGTCGTGGCGAAACGTCAACTTTTCAATAAAATCGAGTTTTTTGAGATTCAACAAGCCTGTTATTGCTAATAATTATCAAAAGATTAGAAATAGTTCACAGGCAACAACAATTCGAATGAATAATTATATATATATATATATATATATATATATATATATATATATATATATATATATATATATATATATATATATATATATATATATTATATATATATATATATATATATATACTATGTCATGGAAATATTCATCATATAAATTGAAAAAAGAGCCATATCAGTGCCAATTAATGCATCCCCATAAATTTCAGCTTGTTAAATATTCTGAGCACCCCAATTATTCTGATTCCCTCCATTCCGAATAATGTAAGAAAATCCGTTTCCAGAATGAATCATGATAGCAACAAATAAGCATGGCGAGCGTCACCTTTGAAAATCAGATAATATTGAAGTATTTTCTTCGTTGAAGCTGATGACTGGTGGAGATAAGTCAGGTGTTATCGAGGTACAATCAAATCATCTTCGTTGGAAGAGCGCGAATACTAGTTAGAATATATTCGTGCTGAAATTTCCAGGACATTACATTAATTGGATGGAGTATTGAAATTTGATTTGATTTTCATATTTCGTTAATATTATATTGTAAAATATGCGGTTGTTGAGTGAATTTATTTTAATATATTCGTTTTTTACGCGGTACTTACATAAATATAATTGAGGAAATATGTTTTATGGTTGGGAAATTTAATTTTATTATTGTAGTTTACTCATAATGACATGACCCTTTTTATATTATTATAGAAAATTTAAATGCTGGAAAAACTGCACTATCCCTGATAAATGGAAAACAGCAAAGGTAATCTCCGTGTTCTAGAAAGGTGATAAAAATAACCCTCAATAATACCGAGGAATTAGCCTAGTCAACACCGCTTATAAAATTTATGCCAGGATACTAAATAATAGACTTAAAATCATAATAGAGGAACTTATAGAAGAAGAACAAATGGGTTTCAGAAAAGGTAGATCGATAATAGAAGGAATATTCACAATACAACAAATCATAGAAAAACACAGAGAATACAACATAGAAACACAACTAAGCTTTATAAACTTTGAAAAAGCTGTTGACAATGTAAGCAGAAGCAAATTATGGAATATTATGAAAGAACGGAGGCTTCCAAAACACTTAATAAGAGCAATACAAAGTTTATACATTGACAATAAAATTGCAATAGATATGGGCGGAAGGCTAACTAGAGAAATATCAACAAACAAGGGAGTTAGACAAGGCTGCTGTATTCCGCCAGCATTATTAAACATATATATATATATATATATATATATATATATATATATATATATATATATAGATGCCATTGTGAAAGAGTGGAAAACGAAGTGCTCTAAAGGTATATATTCAGACCAAAACACCACCCTGAACTCTATTTTGTATGCCGATGACCTAGTACTCTTAGCGGAAACAGAAGACGACCTACAGAGAGAGTCAGGACAAAGATAGTCGTAAATGATATAGTATTGGAACAGGTAAAACACTTTAAATATTTAGGCTGCGATATATCTTACGACCGAAGCAAAGACATAGTAGAAAAACTTAATAAATTCACACATATCTGCGAAACTATCAGCAGAACATTAAAGAATAAAACAAGAAAAGATACACAAATAAAATTTCACAACACGATAGCTGTACCAACCCTCTTATATGGTAGTGAAACATAGATAACAACGAAAAGAGAAGAAAGTCGAATACAAGCACAAGAAATTACATTTCTAAGAAGAGTGAAAGGTTGCACAAAACTGGACAGACTGAGAAACAGAGCCATAAGAACAAACATCTTTAATGTAAACGAGAAAACGTAGAACGGATGATCGAGAAGAGGCTACCAGCCAAAATCAGATTTTATCAATGCCATGGAAGACGAGATATCGGAAGGCCGAGAAGAAGATGGGGATCGAAACAGGCAAAGTGCCTAAAACCTGAAGTGAAGAAGAAGAAGAAGATAGAAAATTTGAAATTGATGTTATAGCTTTTGTACTATTAGCTTCCACTTTCATTCAACGTGAATGAGCATTAAGATAAAGAAATTGAAAACCTTTTTCGAAAAATCTTCAACATTTTCTTCTATTCACTATCACTAGCGTATTGAATTACATCTTTACTTATAAGGCTTCAAAGAATATGGAGAAAAGAGCGAATATTGAAGAAAATTCACAAATTTTCTTTTATTAAAAGTAGGTACTTTTTCTATCACTCAAGTTTCATCATTTCTATATACCATAAAAAATTACCTATATGAAATGGCTTGTTTTCTATTGCAGCTTTTGAAATAAATTGAAGAAGTGAAATTTTGTTCCCGAAGTAAAACTGTTTTACATGTGAGTTTTCACTTGAAGGTACAGTAAACTGACAAATTTCCTTCGATAAAATTTTTTTTTTCCTAATACATGGGCTTATCTTTCCTATTCTCCACAATATTCCGAATTATCTATATTTTACAAGTATATGTAGATATTTCAACTCAATTATAAAGACCAATAAAAATTAAAGAGTAGTTCAATTTTTTGATCGGTGAGATATTAGATTGTATATAAACGGATATCTGTTTTCACCAATTCCTAATTTACAGATTAATATTGAACAGGAAAATTGAAACGACTAATTATTCAAGTTTATGTTCTTATTAGCTATTCTCAGGGGCACTCCACAGTGAAATAGTAAATATACCATTCAGGTATGATATCCATACCTGCATAATAATTATAAATTTGTTAAAACAATGGTTTATAAAAACAATTTACACATGTTTTTTTTTTATCTCGAGGGACCTATAGTTTAACGCCAGCTCCGAACGGCCAATGGGATTGTGAACGATGCACATTACCCAAAAATTTCTCTCAAATCTATAACCACTAAATTCCGGACATATACAACACCCAAGAGCAAGGTGGGACATTTACACTTGTTAATCAAGAGTCAGATTCACATTATGCCAACCATTTGATCCAAGAAAATCACACATTCAATTTTGATACAAACATTCAGGTCTCCTATTGAATAGCCAAATTGATCAAACTTCAAGTACCCTTCTGAATCTTTTCAAAATTACCGAACTACCTGACTAGCAGTTCAGAATGGGTTTTTCCTATTCTACTAATTATTTGTTCATCCTTCTATTTGCCTTCTCTACACAATTTGTCATTAATTTATTTCTTGTATTCGATATAACGGAGAAATATATTCAGTTTGTATTTAGCATCTGAAGAAGGTAAAATTCACCAAAACGTGCGTCATGATAAATGTGTGAATTGTTTTTATAAAATATTGTTTGAATATGTTTATTAATTTACATGATTTATCGACTCAATCAATTCAAGACTACAAATTTGCTAATTATATTGTCAAGACAAATTTCTTGTCCATCAATTTTGAAACAAAAATTGTTTTCTCAATGTTCATGATTCTATATCATCTTATTGATATTGATTTATTTATCACTATCTCATTAGAAAGACTTTCTCGGTTCAAGAAAATCATTAAATTGTCAAATGTGAGACGATTGGATACAACAACAAATAGAATGATTGCATAGGAGCACCTAGGTAAGAAAATATTTCCGTTTGTATTTAGGATCTATGTTACGAAACTTATTGAACAAACAACGCGAAAATTGAGTTAAGTAATTAGTGTCAAGCAGAATTTCCATTCATCATGTTAGGTAGTATATTGTTATCAGCCGATTAAGCTTGTATGAACTTAGTGTAAACAGATCAAGTTTCTAATCATATTAAAACAAACCAGGAATATAATTAATTAGATACGCAAGGGTTGGGACTTTCAAGTACTAAAGTTTCTTTATTTGGCCTCGGGATTCGTGATGCAAAACCAGCGAAAGGTAGTTAGCCTTTGGTGCTTGAAAATAATGGAGCATATACATCAATTTATGCTCCTTCAATTTACCTCAATTCTGAATCGAGGTAAATATACTCGTATGTAGGTACATATCATCTATATATATTTATATATATATATATATATATATATATATATATATGAATATATATATGTATATATATATATATATCTATTCACATTATATCAATTCTATCATCTGATGATGATTATAAAGTGTATTGAAAACTTCGAAAGCAAAATAAAGAGTACTTATTTACTAAGTAATATTTGGTTACATATCCTCACCGGAAGGTGAACTTGTGAATTCATATAGCAGGTACTATATGAATTCACAAGTTCACCTTCTGGTGAGGGTATGTAGCCAAAAATTACTGAGACTAGTAAATAAATACTTTTCATGCTGCTTTCGAAGCTTTCGGTAAACTTTATCATCATGATCAGGGATAACTAAAATGAACATGAGCAACAAGTCGAAGTGATAAATACGAAATGAATAGTATATATGTATATATATATATATATATATATATATATATATATATATATATATATATATATATATATATATATATATATATATATATATATATATATATATATATATATATATATATATATATAAATACAGTGGCGTAGCGTGCTTTGGAGGGGCCCTGTATCAAAATTAGTTACGGGGGCCCAAATTAAGGATTTCTCACAAAAAAAAACAAAAATACTTACGTTAAATTAAAATAAATGTTTATTGATCATAAGTTATCAATTCCTTCTAGAAATTGAGCTAGGAAATAATTCAAATTAAATATACACTTTTCTTGCTTTTTTTTCGGCAAATCGATTTATTGAATCATCTATAACTGAAGACGATTTCAGTTTTTCTAACATTTCTGCCTCTATAGACAATAGTGACAAGTCTGATAGCCCCGTTTCTGTCCCATCGAAGTCCTTAGGTAATTTTTTATCAGTTTCAATTTCGAAAAACTCCTTTCAGCTGTTGCGATTGTAACTGGTATGGTCAAGAATAGAAAGCATGCTGTTATTACCAGGGCAGGCCTGAGGCGAAAATTTCAAGTGTGCTAGACTCAAATTTTATGCCCCTGCCGGGAGTTCTGGAGGGGGCGTTTGGAATTTTTTGAAATTTAAGGTCCTAAAACACAGTTTTTATGCTCTTCTGCGCCTTGCAGAACATTAAATTTATATATGACAATTTGATTCATTATTGATTGACTTGATATGTTCAGTACTCTTCCTTGTACTGTAACCACTATTATGTCAAATAAACTAATGAAAGCTTAACTCTAGGTAACGTTGCAATGATTTTTATCCTTATACTGCAATTACTCTAAGAATTAAATACCTAGCTAATGTATATATATAATATATATATTATATATATATATATATATATATATATATATATAATATATATATATAAATATTTATATATATATATATATATATATATATATATATATATAATATATTATATATATATATATATATATCTGTATATATATATATATATATATATATATATATATATATATATATATATATATATATATATATATATATATATATATATATATATATATATATATATATATATATATATATATATATATATATATATATATATCTCTATATATATATATATATATATATATATATATATATATATATATATATATATATATATATTATTAATTCAATCAAACACTTGGCTTACTGTTTCACAAATATATATTGAAAATTAATAAAAATTAGCAAAACGTTGCCAACATGTTTCGGGTAGTGATCCCATTCTCAAGACTAATACAGGAGAGATGACAGCAAATTTATTTATAAAACTGAGGAAATGAGAGGGGACAAATGGAATTCTAATTATTGATCATTCACTATAGGTTGTTGATTTTTGAAAGAGCTAGTTATCTCCAAAGCTTCTAAAGGTTCGAGACGTTTTCCTTGCATGTAAACATTTAGTTTTATACATATCTATGTGATTGTTATGAAGACAATGCTCGGAAAAACCAGTAGTATTCTTATTAAATAAAATTGACCTTCTATGTTCATCTACATCTACATAAGATTTTATATATCCGGCTACTTTCTTCAACCTTATTCTTTTCCTTATTATTTACTAAAAGTGACTTGATATTTCTTTTATTCGTGCAAATAATTTTAATATATCATTTTTCTTCAATCCATTAAATATTAGATCACTAAGGCGTGGTATAAAGTTAATAAAATAATATTTTTGTTCAGATCTTATAGCTGATGTGGGATAAATTTGAATTCAAAAGATTTTTCTGCCGCTTTTTCCAGATAAGTTTATCTGGAATTTTATTAACTTCTTTTTTGAAATTTTCCTCAGAAGAGAATAGATAGAAATCTGTGTACAAAGGAATCAAAAGCACTAAGTTTTTTTTCAACGGCTGACTATTATCATTGGGTGTTAATGTATCTGTGCAAGTAGGTTTTCTATATATATCGAATGTCAAAAACGTTCACCATTCCTTCTAATTTGAAGATCTAAAAAGTTCAAGGTTTTTTGTTCGTTTCTATTTTCTTTCGTAAATTATACACATCTGTTAAATATACGAAAGAAAAACAAAATTAAATTAACGAAAGAAATAGAAAACAAACAAAATACCTTGAACTTTTTAGATCTTCAAATTAGTGTGTGTTAATAATAGTAAGAGTTTGTGGATATGAATTGCCTCTACATCTAAATCATAAATATGTGAAGGTATTTCGATAATTAATATACACAAATAAAGCTACATGAAACATTTATTTATCCGCATAATATATGTCCTAATGAATCGTGGTATCGTTGGAAATTCCTCCACGAATAAATAGTCAAAATTCTCTTTGCGGCGAATTTTCGACGCTTCTATCAACTATTTCATATAAGCTGGTGTTCAATTGCGATAGCACTGTAACAGATATCCAGGGTTCAGAATATGTAGGAGATATTAAATATTCACTATGTGTAATCAACTGCTCACATTTGATGTTCGGCGGGAGATAGCTTAATGTAGCCCTCAGGTGATGTTTGTTCAATTGGGTTGACCATAAACAAGATAAACCAATATAGCCAAAACTGTTGCACTGAACCTCCCATATCGATATGAGCTAAGTTTATCCATAAGTAATGAAACTTAGTTCTCTGGAACAACACGAAATCAGATTTAGATTATCTTCTATATCTATCGAGCGGTTTATATAAAATTCAATATTTTCTCAGCAAAATTTCGATACGAATCCTCACTTGTATCTTGTAGGACTCATTCAGGAGTTTCGAAGGAATTGCTACCCTGTTTTAAATGGAATTCATCACTAAGAAATCTGCCTCGTAGTTTCCCGTATCATCAAAAGTATAAGACTATTTTATATGCCCCATCCTGTATAATAATTTTGATATAATTATAGATGATGAAATTGTGAAAAAACAGAATTACATATTGAAAAAGTTCAACTACGAAATAGAAAGTTTTAAAAGATTAACTACACTAATTTTTCTTGGAACAGATATTTTTATTATGAATTTCAATTGAAAACTAATTAAAATTGTAAATAATGCTTCAATATCAAAAAAAAATAGTATATTGTTTTATTAGGAATAAAAGTGGTACTTTTTGTGGCAAGACTTAAATGTTTTCAAACGATAGAATTAAGAAATTTTTGCTACCCTGTACCGCCGCCCGAAGTTTTGAAATTTCTGTGAGTGTTCAAAAAAGTACACTTTAATTTGACAAACTCAACAAAATGATAATTGTCAGAAACATTTAAAGTCACTTATCTACGCATTATAGGACTGTGCGTTTTTGAGTAAAGTACCCGAGTATCAAGAAATGACTTGTTGTATTAAAAATATATAACATTTTTCTCACAGATTACATTATGTCGGATTCGGAACCCCAACTGTACGCCACCCGAAGTTTGATATTGACGTGAGAGTACAAAAAAAGTGTACTATTTTGTACGCTCACGGCCGGACAAAAAATTAAAAACAAAAAGGCGTCTGTGAAATGAAACTTCAACATTGCGGAACTGAGGTTAAAAAAAGTCGCCATTTTTTTGAAGTTTGCGGAAAATAATTATTTATAGAATATTATTTTTCACACAAATACGATCGTAGTTCACTAAACAATAAGAAGTAAAAAAATCATCATCTCATAATCATGTATTCCATTCAAGTAAAATATAGGATGAAGAATTTATTTTTCATGATACTTCGATACGTTCTAGGATCCGTCTTCCTGCCATATGGAAAAAGATAATATATTGGAATTACAGCATTGCATCACACTTTCAATGTTTTTCTAGAGATGAATTTTTGAGCGAGAAAATAACACCGTTCACAATAATTTCAGATGACGCTTCTGTTGGCATCAGCCCTATGACACAGGGTGCTGGAAATCGCTCAAGGTTTTATATTCATATCTACATATGAAAGCTTTTTAGTGAAATTGGATATAACCGTTGCTCTTTCAGGCTCATTATGGCCATAAATAAATATAAGTTTCCTTGACTGCGTTGAACCCACAAAACCGAATTAGAATATCTAATGGTTGCGAAATAATGTTTACCGTCAATAGAAAACTATTCATAACTGGTTTTGCCTACGTGGAAAAATTACTCGACTTGTAAACAATGAATTATAATCAAATAAATACAATGAAATAGAGTATGGTTCCAAAAAATACTTACATAACTTCGGACCACGTTCGGTTTCGTTGTATTTCGTGCGGCTACCTACCAATCTCCTTGTCCCTTGCTCTCCTCTCCTAACACTGATATAATTTTTTTTTTTCGCAAAAAAACCTTAGTAAAATTGG